>CH002335.1:370606-397916 GCA_000149265.1 Ciona savignyi
GTGCGAGGTCGCACTGAATGTAGAAATATGGAGGATGAGTGCAGTCCACAAGCAAATTGCACCAACAGACCACGAGTTTGTGATGATATACCTTTGATTACGGTATCTACAATACTCTAATGGGCCAATATGTCGCTTCATGGACATTTTTAAACTTAGTTTTACAATCATACCCTTTCCTTGTGTTAAACGCTTAATCAAAAAGTTTAAACTGCGGTGTGTAAAACCACAATACCGACTGATTAGCTTGGTGGGTTGGCGTCGCCTCTCAGCCGAAGGGTTGCATTTAAAAAAACTGGTCTCTAGTCGGCCGTGTCCTTGGGCATGGCACTTTGCACACATTTCTTGAATACAGAGGAATTATAGGTTCTACTAAGTTAAAAAAAAACGTGTAAATCACACAAAAACACAATAAATTGCTCTGTTAACCCTATGGTGGACGCGAGGTGATCTGACGATTGCCCGTGTGTTAACCCCCTTGGTTTTCCCATTCACGGTGATAAACATGAATACCCTATCATATTACAGCAGGACGTTCCGGCTGGGTTTGCTGGGCTGACACGGGCAGCTCCAATAGAAGTCCGACGTTGCGCAGGAATATTCAATTTTGCGTTCGGCTTTTCCATTTGCAATGGGATCAAAGAATGCGATGATGGTATGGACGAGAGAAACTGCTCAGATCGGTTTTACTGTGACGCTGGGCAGGTGGAATGGCTGACAGGTAAATTGCTATTTTTAAAATTACAACAAAATGGTAACATTTTATTCCGACCGACTAGCTTGCTTGGTGCGTCGCCTTCCAAAGAAAGGTTGAAAATTCGAAACTAGTCGCAGCTCGTCGGTTTTGTCCTTCTGCAAGGCACTTAGCGGACGTTGCCTGAACCCAATGCAATAAATATTTTAATCATACACAATACACTGCAATAGCTCCGGTAACCCAACGGTGGGCGCGAGATAATCTGACGATTGCCCGTGTATTAAGCCCCTTGCGTTTTCACATTTACAAGGATAAAACATGATTATTCTATCCGATTTTCCTAACTATATCATGTTTTATTATCGAATATACAGATTTCCATGTAAAAATCGGTCTTAGTGACGAGCCCATCGCGGGTTTAAAACTAAGCCCGCCAAACAAGAAAATTTATACAATTAATAAGCCCTTTCTCCAGTCGTGTGGCCAACTGGTTAGCGCGACCGATACATATACGACCTATAAAA
Source organism: Ciona savignyi (assembly GCA_000149265.1). Lineage (NCBI taxonomy): Eukaryota > Metazoa > Chordata > Ascidiacea > Phlebobranchia > Cionidae > Ciona > Ciona savignyi. Next base: position 371,828 of record CH002335.1, read on the forward strand.
AATACGTCCAAGTGACAAGCCCATCATGGGTTCAAAACTTGGCTCGCTAAAAAAATAAGCCCGTACTCATCGTTATAAATGGTTTTAGGAAACAAGGATGTCCTAAGCATTGAGAAATCAAAAGTGTGCGATGCAGTATATCCAACCGACTGTCTGGACAGGTCGGATGAGCTAGATTGCAGCAACAAAAGTCATTTCTATTGCGAGGGGGGTTCCCCTTTGTTCGTCCGAAAAAATCAAGTGCTTGACGGAGTTAGGGATTGTGCGGATTACTCCGACGAATGCCCGGCGGATTTATTTAAAAACAATGCATTAACCTCACGGGAGGAAATGATTAGGAATGGCTTCTTGAAGGTGATGGTCTGGATAATGGGTATCATTGCTATTCTTGGTAATACTACTGTGTTTTTGATCTCGTGCAAATCTCTGTGGAATGACAGGGAAAAGGCAAAAAATGCAAAAGCGTCCGCTGTATCAACAGTAAACAAACTTCTTATTATTAATCTGTCACTTGCCGACTTCCTAATGGGTATTGCTCTACTCATAATCGCTTCTAAATCAAATCAGTATTCTGGAGAGTACTGCCTTGAAGATAAAGCTTGGAGAAGCAGTACAACATGCAATGTTGTTGGGGTGCTATCTGTGGTATCGTCAGAAGCATCTGTACTAACTCTTGTGTGCCTTACATCGTACAGATTATACATTGTTTACTTTCCAATGAAAACCCGTGCTCTAAGCAAATGGGTTGTTGGGTGTTGGATATTTTGCGTATGGGTTCTTTCTTTTACTGTTGCGTTAATTCCACTTTGGGATGGCTTATCTAGAAGCATGGTGAAAGTCAATGCTGATTCAACCAACCGCTTACCTGAATCAGGAAATTATCAAGTTTGACGACTTGTTGTTGTTTGCGCAACGGATAACAGGCTTGCAGAGAAACGGAACCTTTTATAAAATCAACAATTTCAAAACATGGCTTCCCTTGGAGCAGCATTTAAACAAGAATTTTCCAGATTGGGCTCCTAAGAAGTTGGGATATTTTGGTTACTACAGTGCTAGTGCTGTTTGTATTCCTCGATATTTCAAACTGAACACGGATGTCAGTAGCCTCAATTCGCTTTCCCCTGTCGTGGTTTCTTTTAATTTTCTCGCCCTGGTCTACATTTGCGGAGCGTACATTGAGATTTACAGACGCAACTGGGCCCGCAGCCCTGACTCCACTGCCCAAGAACGAAACGAGCAGCGACAAAATAACGCCAAAAAGATGCAAAGAAAAATCACAATTCTTATCCTAACAGATATGACGTGTTGGCTACCAGTGTGTCTGATGACATTCATCAGTCTAGGCCGCTACGGACTCCCCGATTCGGTTTACGCCGCTTCCGCAATAATTTTTCTTCCAATTAACAGCTCATTAAACCCACTTATCTATACTGACGCTATGGGCAAATTTTACAGCGCAAGCCAAAAGCTAATCTCATATTTTAACGTTTGTTTACATCAGTTGATGTCGACAACAAAGAAAAAAGAAGCTTCCTCTACTGTATGACCATAACGCCACATTCAGTGACTTAAATGTTGACGTTCTGTTACCTACATATCGACGTTCCGTTACTTACATGTCGACGTTCCGTTACTTACATATCGACGTTCCGTTACTTACATGTCGACGTTCCGTTACTTACATGTCGACGTTACTTAAATGTTGAAGTTGCGTTACTTTCGTTATTTTTTGGTTTTTATCGTTAGGAAGAATAGAAATGCCCGACTAATTGATTTGGTGAGTTGATGCGTCGCAATTCAGGCGAAGGGTTGCTGATTCGAAACTGGCCGCTTGGTAGTCGTTTGTGTCCTTGGACCAACACTTTCGGGCGTTACCCAAACCCAGTAAAAATGATTGGTTTTACCAGATCCAAGAAACGTTCTAATAATACACAACACCCGTATATTAACGCCCATTGCGTTTTTCCTATACTTATTTTTCAGAACTTTTTTTAACTGCAACTGCTGTAAATCGTCCATCCACCCACACATTCGACCTTACTCTTTAGAGTGAGTTATGTAATATACAGACGATGGTACAAGTAATTTACGTGCAGTATAGTCGACAGTAATAGTAAGTTATGTGATACAGCAACAATAGTTCAATTAAGTAGCGTGGTATAGGGAATGTTAAACAATTATGTACACCACAAAGCGTTGAGGCAAGGTATTTTGAGCATGACTGCCTTAAACAGCAGGTGCTAGGTTTGAACACTGCAACTGTACGACTGACGGTCTGACCAGCTTCGAATTGAATAAGGTCGGGTCCACATACACGCTTTTGAGCGCAAGGTCGCTAGTAGTTGCGACGAACAAATCGTGTGCCTACCAGTAATAGTCTATGTGCACGCGACCTGTTCTTTTTGCCGTGGAATCAATACGCATTTTTATGTAGAAGGGAAATTTTAAATTTACATGCCGCTTTTTAATTTCTAACTGCTATTAGGCATGTTACTTAATACGGTTTAAAAAGGCAATCTTTTTTATTTTTTGTATTTATTTTTACTACCGCGATAAGGTTCGAACCCATGGCGGGCTCCTATACCTAAGACTGTGTTTTGTGTAGAATTGATATAACTATAGGTAGTGTTAACCATTCGGCCACCCAGTCTTATTAAAATCGTAACTTTTAGTTTTTTTTATTTTACGAAAACACTGTTTCTGTTGCGAGCATAGAATTTAAAATTTTTATTCCTACCAGATGGTGACGCTATAGAGTAAAAACAAAACACCACCAAAATCCAGAAATCGTATTTAAAAAATAAATATTTAAATTAGTTAAATTCAGTGGTTTAACCAACGACCCGTAAACTTTCTCTTTGTCGTTAAGTTCGACAATGCTTTTTTCCTTTGCTGTACAGAATAATCAATACATCCAGGATAATAAATTTGTTACCGGATAAACGGAAACACGTTCGATTTAAAATACTCGTACACTAATACATTATTTATTTAAGGTATCTATTTATACAAAATTAACCATTCTATCATTTCAAGTATTATATCATTACAAATATAGATACATTTGTTATCATTGGTATTATATCATCGTGTAAAATCGAAAAGCAGTTTTGTGTCCTTGGGCAAGACTTAACGAACATGTGGCTGGTTTCCAATAGATTTGAATGTATCGATCAAAAACTTAAGTTACATTGCACTTTAGCGATCCGACTGTGGGTACGGGGTGACCTGACGATGACACGTGTTATAAAAACCATCATTATCCCCAGTACAAGGGAATAAAAATAAGAGTTTTATTCGCTATGTTGCATATTAAATTAATAATATCAAAAACGGGTTTTTGAATGTACTACTTATGAGAAAGCTGTATGTATAATTATATTCTTAAATTTTACAAATAAAAGCCTAAAACTAATTTTCTAATTAAAAAAGCAAATGCAAAAACGGCCCTTAAAATAGAATCGAAAATAATGCATTTATTTAAACTTTTCCCGATCATCAACTACTAATTATTAAACTTTGGCCAATCACCAACGATTAATAAAACCGCATATTTTGCAAAATAAGTATATTGTGGGTGTTCGTAAAATACTTCTTGCATTGATTATGCCATATATAATATAGCCCAATTTGTAAGCAGTATAAGTATACAAAATCATTAAAAAAATCATTAACAAAACAACAACAGCTATGGTATGTTGCCAGAGGTAAAGGCAAGCGCATTACTGGAAATTTAAAGATTTCAATCTACTGGGTTGGTTTTGGAGAAATATACCATGTCGCAGAGATTATGTGATATTTCGTTACGGGTAATGCCATTGTGCGTTGTTTAATTTTAATCTGATACAATATTTTTTCGGCAGAGCAATTGTGGTTTATATTTTATCCTGAATCACTGATCTTGTTTTTTCGAAAATTATGTAATTTACAAGAAAAAGTAAACCTATATGTGGCTGTATGCGTATAACCGATATTTTAAGCTGTTTATTATAAGAATACACTTTTTCTTGTTTTCGAAAATTAAAGAAATTTAAAAGTAAAAAAATTAAACCTAAATTAGGGTGTATGCGTTTAACCAATATTTAAAGCTGAATACATTTTATCATGTTTTTGAAAATAATATAATTTACAAGAAAAACGTGGACCTAAATAAAGTTGATATAAGGATTTAACTAATAATTTTAAGCTGTATAATTTTAAGCATTAGGTTACACTTTTGTTTTTTTTATGGTTTTCAAAATCTTATGAAATTGATAAACCTAAATGGAGGTGTAAATGTTTATCCAATATTTTCTAAGTTGTTAATCATTAAGGTACATTTTTTGGGGGGCAAGTTTGCTGGATTTTCTAGGATTTAATTGTTTTAAATGTTAAACAAAAATAATTGATTTATTACAAAAATCTTTTAGGTGCCAACCCACATGTTGAGCTTTTAAAAACATAAAAAGGTAAAACGACGTGTTGGTAAAACATCAGTGTTTTTGTTCCGTTTAGAAACAACAAGGCCTTACATACACATTCTTATTGGTATCTTGAAAATGCGAAACCTTAGAACATTTAAAATTCTTTTAAAATATTTTCTTTATGACTCTTTTTTCGACATTTTTCTTTGGAGAAAATTTGTCACCAGCAAACTTCTTTATGGTTCTCCTTTTCAGAGAATTCTCGCAAACTCAATAACAGAATGAACTTTCTACCGCAGGATAGAGATATGCAAAGGACTCGACTGAGTTAGCAGAAATTTCAAGGTCATCTGTGGCTGTTCCAAGTCGAATACGTGACCAGACATAAACCCTGTTGGAAATTATAATTAAATTTCATTAAATAATGCCACTGTTCATGAAAAACATAATCTGTTTGTTAAGCAATAAATCTGGTGTTACTTTGCCATTTTCAGGACGCAGTGTTCCCAGATTATTTTTAAAGCAATTAGACCAGGTATCGACCAGCACGATTATTTGGGTTTTTAAGCATGAAAGTTCGAACATTTCCTGGGAAATTTTTACGACACCAACATTTTTCTTATCAGTGAAAGTAAATTTCCAAGGCTGTTTGTTTTTAACTATATTTTTTGTTTCTTTTCTTTTTGGAAAATCTTTAAAAATGTTAGCAAAAGTTCTCCAAACGTGTCAGAGCCAACATTCTGACAGTGTAAATACGAACTTCTCTCGAAGATCGCGGTTATCAAATAAAAGATCTGTGTTTAGCCTTACGAACCCCGCGGCTTAGCGACGGAACGTAAATACAAAAATATATGAATCGCTTATCTGTCCGATCCAAGTAAGCCTTAACATTCCCATATATTATCTAGGTCAATCAAAAATTATATAAACAAGGTCCAACGAAATCTCGAAAACAACTTTTTTGTGAAGAAAAGTCATATACAACTAAACAGGTCAACTTTCTATATATCGAATTATAGGTCAATCCAAAATTATATAAACAAGTCCAACGAAATCTCGAAAACAACTTTTTTGTGAAGAAAAGTCATATACAACTAAAAAGTTTAGTTTTTTTATGTTACGAATTATAGGTCAATCCAAAAATTATATAAACAAGATCCAACAAAATTTAGAAAACAACTTTTAAAAAAAATCATATACAACGAACTAGGTCAGTGTTTTCTATCTCACATGTAGGTCAATCGAGAAATTATATAAACAAACCCCCAAAAAACAACTTTTTTAAAAGATAAATCTTCACCTCTTATATAAGCAACCAGGTACATGTTTTTTTATGTTACGAATTAAAGGCCAATCCGAAAATTATATAAACAAAACCTAAAGAACAACTTTTTTGGGAAGAAAAATCGTATATAACCAATTAGATACATGTTTTCTTTGTTACATGTTATATATCAATTATAAATTTATATAAACAAGTCCAACAAATTCTCCGTATCACTGGAAAAAAATCGTTACCTCATATAACCAACAAGGTCCATGTTTCCTATATACAAGTTATATTTGTACACAGTTCAAAATTGATAAATATACCACGCCCATTTAATCCTATTTGGGCCAGTTTTGCGTATCACTTGTCCAGGTTATGCAAGGAAACCCAAGCGCGAAAAGAAGTTCTCTGTTTATCCCTGATGCTTACTGCTAAACGATGGAGTAAAAATAAACACAGAATGTGGGAAACTAAAAGGAGGGAAAGTAAGAAGGATGAAAGGAGGAAAACTGCACACTGAAATGAATATTGTGGAAATAGAGTTAGTGTTAAAATTGGGGTTGGAGTTAGGGTTAGTTCTGGGGTTAAGATTAGTGTTTAGAGTAGGATTAAATTTAGTTTCCATAGTTTTAGTGAGAAGTTTCCCTCCTTTTCTTTTTCCCTCTTTCCCTCCTTCGCTGTTGCTACAGAACGCCGCAGGAGCCATTAACACGAAATCAAATCTGGAAAACTGAGAAAGTTCGACGAAATAAAAGAAAGGAATGTTAAGAGCTAAAACGTAAACTGTATTGGAGTTTTGTGACTTACAAACGAAGCGGTTGAAATAGGATAGGATATTCATGTTTATCCCCGTAAATAGGAAAACGCAAGAGGCGTTAACATACGAGTAATCGTCAGATCACCTTACGCCCACCGTCGGGTTACTGCAGCTATTGCAGTGTGCTGTGTATGAATCAGACGTTCCGTCAATTTGGTTGAAGTCGTTATTCTACTGCGTTCGGGCAAAATGCCTTCACGTGCCTGTGGATACCATGTGCACTCAGTCGAGGTCATGCGGGCATAGCTATGTGCGGTTAGTATTAATTGTTATACCACAACCTGGAAATTCGGCTTGGAACCATCGGATCATTGCCACCTTCTTTAACCTCCTTTTAAAGAAAACGTTTATTGAGTGAGCTGTTTAGTTTAGTTTTTGCTTCAACGTTAAAAACCCGAAGCTTTACTTTTGATAAAAATAAACGTTTATTGAGTGAGCTGTTTAGTTTAGTTTTTGTTTCAACGATAAAAACCCGAAGCTGGACTTTTGATAAAAATTTGGAAAAGGTACTGTTTACAGCAACCGGATGCCGTGCTAAATATGCGCATTACGCAACAGAGGAAATTCGCACAAGCGAGACAAGAATTGGGCGTTAAATTCTAAAAACGCATTTTTTTGGGGAACTATTACTTGTAAGGGTAATATTTACAGGCTTTTTTGAATTTCTATTTTTGTAACATATTTTAAAAATATTCATTTTAAGAGTATAATGGCATAGAATTTAGTTTTAGATTAGATCATTAGATTATAGTAAAAATATTCATTTAACGATTTAACACTGATAGAATGAATCTAGTTTTAAATTAGAACGTTATTGGTATGTCTTGTTTTTAATTTCGGAGATACAACTCGCTTTATTTAGCCAGTTCAATACATTTATGTTACGGCGAAATACATTTATGATATGAAATATATTTACGATACGGCGAATTTAACCTAATGTCGCTGGTCATTAGTGGCAGGCCATCGGGTTATGTTTTAACAAAGCGAGCATTATCTGTTGCCTTCAACATTCCAAAACAACCAACCGCAGCTATTTGGGAGAAAGTTTGGCAGAGAAAATGAATTTTGGCCTGAGATTTGCATCTGCTGTACAACTATGCAGAGCTTATGATACATCTCTCTCCTAGTTTTGGATGTTGTTTTCGTATCTGTTATGTTAATCGGTACCTTTGCTATTTATTTCTATTTCTATGCAAACGAAAGTGTTTTCTCTCCAGCAAAAGTTCTGAACAGATGATAACACACAAAACTTGCAATTTTCGCACCTCTAAAATTGTTATTCTGAGGGCTGTTCTAAAAATACGGTCCATATAAGCTTGTATACTGACTATCGAAAATCTATTAACTTGATTTGTGCTGTAGTACGGACTTCGCCGCAAGGGCGTAATCAGTACCTAAAAATAATACACAATAATAAATAAAATATTAATATGCATAATATATAAATAAGCGATCGGTGGATAGTACTTAAAACCGGAACCAGCATGTTCAAAGATCGAAGATTCGCGGTATCTTCTTGATGAACATAATTTAAAGAAGAATTGTAGAAAGCTGACATTAAAAGTATAAGGTCAGGTTATTAGGGCTGTTGTTAGTTCTTGGCTTGAGATTAGCATGACTGTGAAACGGGTTAGAGTTAGATTCCGTCATTTAACTGCCGCCTTGTGTAAAAGCTACAACGATTGTTAATGATAACTGTTACAACGATTGTTAATGAATCTTGGATATATATCGGGCTATAATTTAATTTCTTTAGTTGGTATATATACTGATTCAGTTTATTTTATAAAGCGTCAGACAGCCAGAAAGATCGTGGTTTCAAACATAACCGTTGGCTTATTGGAAAGTAGACCACAAAATGTATATGCTATATTTAAAATGGGATATTTATGTGTTATGCCTATAAATGGAAAAACGCAGTCCACTGTTGGGTTACTGGTTATATTTTATTGTGTTGTTATTGTATTTTATTGTGAATAATAATACGTTGCTGTACGGTCGTGTGGATGAATGGTTAACGCGACCGATACATATACCGACTCCCATACAAAAACGGTCCAAGTGACGAGCTCATAATGGTTTCGAAACTTGGCTCGGTAATTAGATCATACAATTACCACACTGAAACATCACAATTACTTATAGTGCCGTCTTGCTCAAGAATACCTTCTTACGACTGATTTCGATCCCACAATCTTTCTGATGTCGCTCCTACTCGCTGTCAATTGAGCTAACCAGCCGAACAAATAAACAAACGTGCTAAACAACCCCACATTTTCTTTAATCTTGCTTCTGTACGCTTCCATGTCACCCAAAACGCAGTATTACAAATTAAGAATGTCATTACTTCGCTGTTTTGACCACAAATACCCTTAAATTTAAACGCCCAATAAATAATTCAGACGACAAATTATGCAGAAAATGTCAGCACATTTAACTGTCTATTATCTTTTATTATCGTCGCACGTGACGTCGACCTACTTCTCATCTCTTTTAGCTGTACACAACTGTCATATGGAATCGTTCTGTTAAAAGAAAACATATCACGCTCAAGAATTATGCATTACTTTTTAGTTGATTATTTTTTTTGTGTGAAACGGGTTAGTTCTTTTTTTTCTATTCCAAATTATATATTCTAGTAGAGTTTCATATTAAAAAAACACAAGAAAAACATCGGAATTTAAAGTTTCTTTCAGATCTAACATATCTGTACATATGAAATTGTTCTTTAAAGAAAACACGTCTCGTGGTTTAGTATATAGCTTAAGAATTATGCATTACTTTTTAGTTAATTATGTTTTTGTTTCTAAAAACGGTTGTTATTTTTTCTATTCCAAATTATATATATATTTTTATAAAAGTTTCAAATTAAAAAAAAAACAACCTTCACTGTGTGTACATATGGAATTGTTCTCCTTCGTCTATTATTTTGGTATACAGTTTACATATTCATGAATTACTCTTCAGTTCAATATCTTTTTTTTTTTTTTTTTTTTTTTTAACAAAAAAAACATTGAAATTTAAAACGACGCGACCTTTAAAACTTGCATATTTTCGTTATTATTAAAACTGATTTTTATCTCTAGGTTGGGAGAAGAGTGTTATCAACGTTTGTAAGTTATTCCGGCCGTTCAGCTCAGTGGGTTAGAGTGGTTGTGGCCAGTTACAACGTTGTGGGGTCGATATCGGTTGTGTCTTTGGACAACCCATTTATCCGGCATTACCTGAATCTAGTGGAATAATGGGTTCTACCAAATTTATGAAATGGTGAAAATTATACACAACACACTGCAATAGCTCCGGTAAACCGACGGTGGGCGCGAGGTGATCTGACGATTGCCCTTGTGTTAATCCCCTTGGTTTTCCCATTCACAAGTATAAACATAAATATCCTACCCTACATCCAATATTCAATTCTTGCCTTATTCGTTACGATTGCACTGATTAAGCGATGACGACGAATCAAGGCAGTATTTAGTGCCAGTGAAAAAACCGCTATCACCAAATGAATGTACTTGATCGTTGACACTTAGGTTAACTTCCACCCAATACAGTAAAGTAAGAAAAAGCGGTTTTAACCTTTTCAGTCGGAGGTTTTTTTTAAATTTTACCCTTCTAGTTATTCAATCTAATCGGATTTGTCATAACTTATTTTCAATAAATATTGGTTTTCTTCTAAAATAAGCCGCTGAGTACATCCGCCCTATGTACATTCCTGTTAACGACGTCATTCCGTGACGTCACCTTTCAAGAAAAATATTTCATTATTTGCCGTTTTACCGAATGACAATCACCCCAGAAATCCGGATTTCATTATCGTCTGTTAGTACTTAAGTTGGTTACAGTGGTCGCGTAAACACATGCGCTGTACTTGTTCGTAATTGCGAGGTAGCGGCGTACTTTAACCAGTAAATATAATGGTATTAAATGTTATTGTTTACGCATGGCCCTACCCTTTAGACATGGCCGCTGTGGCGAAAGTAAACAAGCAAGGACTTATTGCGTCCAACGCCAATGCAATTGTTATTACTGCGAGTTAACCCGTGCATATGTGCGACGGTCGATTGCGATTCGAGTTATTTCTATAAACATTGCAATATTAGTTTAGATCCGTCTCCGGCGCGATTAAAAACGGCTGCTGGTAAACAATGGACATGTGGAAGGACGCTCGATTATAGACGAGAGAAATGCTACTGTGACGTCAGAAAGAAAGACGCCGCGGCGAAGGTACAGGGATTTGCATAAGTTAATTTAGTTGTTAGCGCTATAGGCTGCGGTAGTGGTATAGTGAACTAATGTATTCAGTGATTCTTTTAGGAAGAACAACTTGTACAGGTGATATTAGGTAGGAAGTTGTACACAGTTCAAGTTTACTCCATTTAAAGTCGGTTCTAGCGATTTTGGTAACCGCTCCAGATACGCAGTCATACGGTGACGCTGAAATCATATTTCTAGAAAAAAATGCTTTTTGTCAGATGGTGGGACGCACTCAATATGGAAGCAATCACTGAGAGCGGGTTTGCTTGATATCCGAGTTATTTCCTTTAAAATCGGCTTCACTTTGTTAAGCCTTATACCATGCTAGCTTGGCAGGCTGTTTTCGACAGACATCGCAGATCATAGCAATTGTTGAGAAGTTGCACAGGCGGAGAGAGTTCTCTCTTTCTCTCGCCCGGCCGGGGTATTTTTACCTTCCTGTTCGGGCCGTCGCTAGTCTCCTGGAATTCGAACATGTGTTTTATTTGCGGAATGCCAGTTTACGCGGAACAGGCAGATTAGGGTTGTTCGGAGTTTTAGCAGAATTTGTTGCATCTTTGCCAAGTTTTTTTTTTATAACCAATCAACGCCGTTAACGGATTAAGCGTACCGCTTCAATTCAGACTACCACTACAAATTAAGTTTTCTAGATAAAAATGTTTTCTGTAGACAGTACATTTAGTGTTTGATAATTTAAATCCGAAACGCACTGATAATTACTCGGTCAAACATACCAGTTGACCGACTTTTGAAGTTTTCTTTAATTGTTTCTTTTTCTTGAAGGTTATTAGTTTTGAAGAGCATAACCGAATTTACACTTATGATGCCTCACGGTTTAGCAATGCACGGCAAATGGGACAGCGTTACGATGGCTACACCGCAACTCCACCCTTACAAGGTATGTACCAGCATTTTTCAACTTAATTTTGACGCTGATTTTACGATGGACAAATTTATCAACGACGCCGTTATGTTCACGATTCAATATACGTTTCTGGCTTTATATGTACAGAAAATTTACAATCTTTGTGTTTAAGTTGTTTATTTAGCGATTATGATAATTTTATTAACATACGTTTTCTTCTGTGGATTGTAGCTTTTATATATTGTAAGATGCAATTCACGCTCGGGAAATCAGCCGCCGTTTTACCGGGAATGGAGCGTCGAAACCCAGCGGCGAAGGCTGCATCTCCCGATGTCCGTCTTAACTGGATCGCGAAAGCAAATGTGCAAATAACAAGGTCGTCGGTCCTATTTTAGGAGCGATGCACTCAAAGCGTGCGATTCTCCCGCATTAGGCATTTTCGCTGAAGAATAATGCCCGCTTTTATCGAAGGAGGAGTAATCCCATAAAAATCTCAGTCCGATGAATTAGCAGCGCTCGTTTTGATCATCGCCAAACGCTTTTATAAAGAAATCACCGCTTAAAGTAGCGCATTAACTAGACCCGCAATTAAGCGAGAGTTGTTCGAAATGTAAGTTCGACAATTGTAAAGCCGCGTTCTCCATCAATTCAACAAAGGGCCGTGTAATTTGAGAATTACTTCTCTTAATTTAGCCGAATCTTTTACGAGCATTTAAGCGATAGCGAGGCGATTTCGACCCCGGAAACGGCGGGAAATTAATAAGTAGCCTCACTCGCGATATACTAGCAGATAAAAAGTCAAGACATTTGAAAAATTTGTTTAGTAACTCTTGTACAATCTACCTCATATTTACTGTACCCACAATGACGGGTGATAGTGCGTGCGAATTCAAATGATAAAGCTTTTTATCGTTATTTATAAATGAGAGAATGCTCTAATTGAAACATTAGGCTGTAATACAAGCTACCTTGTTTTGTTTGCTTGCGATTAATTATTAACTTGGAATTACGACGTCGTGAAAACACGTGTTCGATTAGTATCCCAAAGTTTTGAGCATTTTGGGTAATCTGTAGTTTACACAAGAAAATTTCTACAAGAAACAATAAAGTTTGTTTAGTAGGTCGCTCAGAGTAACTCAATTAATCAATAAAAATGGCGATTTGATATTACGTGACTTACTTGTCCGGCGCCATTTTGGATGGCCGGTTCGCTTAACGCTGTATGATGTGGATATCTTTGGCGAAACGACTTAACAACAAACGGCCCGATGATCGGAAATGAACCAACGAGATGTTGTATTAGGATTTATAGGCGGCCATAAAGGTGATATAAATTACCGGGGACGAATAGTAGGAATGCTGGTTTTATGATTTTCGAGGCAAATACGTCCGGAAGGTTAATGATCCACAAACTTGCTCGATAATTCAGTGACCCCATTCAAATTTATTTCTGAGCAAACGTCGCCGAATGTTAGGACCTCGAAGATAAATAAATAATAAAATGTCGTTAACTCGGCATCTTATACGAGATTATGATTTTATTATCCTTAGAATTTAAAAATCTCTATTTTTTTGAGTTGGGCGTATTAGTGCATTTACAGGTGCGCGATTTCGGGTGTAATTAAACGTTCTTAGCGGTTTGGGGCCTGCAACTGCGTTTCCCGAATGATGATTAGCGGAAAACGTCGCCGCCGCGTTCCCACGCTGCACTGGAAGTTATTCGGGAATTGTGACATCATAAACATTACATTTCGATCCCGCCGCGAACTCCAAAATGACAGGTCAAAACAGTCTCAGCGATTTATGAATGGGGTGGCCAGGCCAATTTGACAGTTCGGCACTTCTGGTGGAACTTGACCCGGCCATATTGGCTATTTGCCAATCAGTACACAATGTGTCAAATAATCAACTGTAAATTTAAGTGTCGGTTATTGTCCATGATACCTTAACCAAACCTAAGCATTGGTATATATATTTATATTCCAAAACGCCTTTCCTGATTGCATATAACGAATCTGTGTGGAGGCGAAATGTAGAGTAAGGGCCAGGAAATGAGCGTTTAGATTTCCAAATAGCTCCGGATAGACGGCCTACTCGGCATATTCAGATGAATCCATAAAGCGCAGTAAGGCTTACCAAACGTCTCGTATTGCGTGCATCTGATTAGCACACCAGCCATCATTCCCAACCGTTGGCTGAAAATTTCGGGGAAAACTATGTACGTCTGCACGACCAATTTACACTAATAAATGAATCTCGAAATGTACGCGGGATCAGTCGCTTTAATGTTGGCTTTTTTCGTTTATTTTAAAACTGAGGATAGGCTCGTTGTTAAAACCATTTTATGTAAGTCTGCATATTAACCATTCGGCCACAGTTGTACTGGACTTGATTGTAACAACGACCTTAAGTGAAAATAAACAATTTGAAAATAAGCATTTTATGGCAGTTCTTCGCTTAAGAAGAGTCATCATTTGTTAGCACATATACTCTTTACATGCAGTATTGACATTTCAATGTGTTTTTTTTCAAAATTACTGTGAAAATAAGTTATAAAATAAAATCAAAAAAATAGATTCGTAATTTAAAGCTCTTGTTTCGTAAAATTAACTGGAAATAATTTCGGAAAGTGTATTTTGCGATGATATTTCATCAATTGAAAGTAATTTGGATTGAGTTTGTTAATTAAAACAGCTTTCGTTCGAGTGACCGTGTAAGATTCCTTGCAAATCACGCCGCAATTTATACGGCAGCACTGGAAATGGTTTATTTATCCGTGCACACTGCAAAACATTCGAATGATGTTCGGTACTCAGCAGTAGTTGTTAGAAAAGTCGATGCAGAACGAAATAAATGTGCGACAAGTGGTTTCAATAATTGCCATTTCCCCCTTTCCACGCCCGCGCTGAGTTATTAACGAAACTTTGCAATAGGAAATAACCAGCAATCTATCATAATACAAACCTTTTGCGCTGCGCCAATTTGGTAATTATAAATTGCGACTATTTATATACATTTCTGTGTCGCTCGGGCCGACTGCATGTAGCGTTTCGGCGTACTAGACCGGAATGTAGCGATTTGTTTGGCTCTGATTAATTTCGTGTGTTCCGTTTTAACGAAACGTAATTTATGTCTGCGGTAATAGTCGGTGCGGAATAATTGATTAATAGCAGATCTAAAATGCGAAACGGAGAGACGTTCATCCAATAGTTTATCCCAATTGCACGGATTGCTATAAAAGCAAGACCTTTCAAAGGCAGTTGACGGAGCATATATAGCAAAGTGAATTTGTCTAAGTCCAAACAAACAAGGAGAGGGGTTCCAAATGCATTACAAACGACTTGCTGGCGTGCTGTGGTAAAATAAACCATGTATCCCGACTTACGCGAGCGAAGTGCGTAGATGTCCATAACTGTATGCCGAACGCGACCTACTGGTAAAACGATTTGATTTTTACTGTAAAAAGGGTAATGAGTTTCATTTTTAAAATACATGCTAAGTCGCGCTAATTTTTCGGCCACGCGACTGTTCAATACGTTGAGAACACAAACAAGAACGCACCATATTAAGTATTTCACGAGTACTGTTCTGAAACCGGGTCAGTAAATGTGGAAACCTTATGTTCTCGGCAATTCCTTCAAAATGACACCTATCATGGAGCACAGAATCCGCCGTTATATAACTATCCAGTTTGGAAAGATCACGTTACTCTTCTTACAGATCACGCCACCAATATAAGATTCCATTTTCCGAATGTAACCCGATCGGGTGCCTCGGACTGTTTCAGATGAAAATTGTATTTCTGTCAAAACCTTTTAATCACGAGCTTTCTTTAATTTAGACCTGCTTATCTTGTTGTATTTAATACTCGTTTAACTGTAATCAAGCATAATACTAATACAGTTTTTTGTAGGTATCTAATCAAATTCAAAGCTGGGTGTTTTTAAAACGAGAAAAGTTTCGAACCCTTGCTGGGCTCTCTACTAAGTGCGTTTTTGTTTAATTTTTTAGCGGTTTAAAGTTTTTAAAGTTCGAATCCATGATAGTTTCGTCCATAAGATCGTTTTTTTAAATAGCAGATGTATCTCCTTAACAATTCGGCCACACAACCGTGCTTTAATGTTGAATTTGTTCCAGATGGACAGGCCAGCTTACAGCACCCCACCCCCAGTCGAGAACACTCCGTCCAATAACGAGTGCAGAATGGTGGACCTGAGGGGCTCAAAAGTAGCGAGTTTTTCGCTGGGCTGCGACGAATACATCTGCCTACCCCAGGTAACTGCGTCATTGCTTGTTTGTGGGTTTTTTTTTTAAATAATCAACTTAAGATAAGTTGTAGGTTAAGTTGTTTTTTTAAATCAACTTCAAATATTTTGCGGGTTAAGTTTTTTTTATAAATCAACTAGAAAGTTGTTGTAAGTTGAGTTGTTTGTTAAATCAACTACACGGCTGACAATTCCCCAGTTAGGGTAAACACCCTTACAGGCCCTTGTTATAAAAATTATGCAAATTAGAATCATGTTCACTCAACTATCCACCCGATCAAGTTTGAACTGGGCATGTAATCCCGCATGAAAGGATTTTACACAATCTTTAATGACGTTTCGCCCTTGGTATTTCGTTAAGCATCAGACCAATTTTACAACACTGAAGCGTAAAATTCGTCGCTTCGTCAAAGAGATTTTAAACAACTTTTAAATTGCTTTTTCAAAATCAGTTTTAAAGCGTAAACTGACCCCGTTGTGTTTAAACCCAACTCGTCGAATCTTTTGTTATTGAATAATTGCGCCTTAATTCGATTGACTGGTTTTAACACTGTATATTAGGATGTCGCTTGCGGATTTGTCTTAATTAAAAGATCCCTTTTTTGAGGCAAGCTTCCATTGTGACGTCGGAGACTTTATTGTGACGTCACATTGGGCCCAACGAAGCATCAAAATAGTTGTTTTCAAGCTATCTCTAAAACCAATCAATATTAACATCTTCGGTAATCTGTTTCTCCCTAGAGTTATTTTTCAATTGAGAATTAATTAGGAGCGAGCGCTTGTTTATTGTTTTTGTGCATTTGCGGATCAGACACTACGCTGTCTGTGAAATCGAGCCGCTGTGTATTAGTTGGCAGGGCGCATCGGCGCGATCATGAAGGTCGACGCGTGTGTGGACTTACAAGACGTCTCTGGACTGAGGTATTTTACACGATGTGACAACTATCCTTTCACAGGCGTTTGACCTTTTTCTGAAACATTTGGTCGGAGGTCTTCACACCGTTTATACGAAATTGAAACGACTCAGCATATCTCCAGTCGTGTGCAACGTCGAGCAGGTAAAGTCCCTAAGCCGATAAAACTTCGGCGCCTTTGAGATTAGAGTGGCCTGCTCGAGAATTTCAATCAGCATGTGCTGCTGTTTTGCGTCAAAGTCTTACGATGCCCCCGTTTTTGCAGGTCCGCATACTCAGAGGTTTGGGAGCGATTCAGCCTGGCGTTAACAGATGTAAGCTGATCACACGGAAAGATTTCGAAATCCTTTACCAGGACTGCACGACTGCCAGGTTTGTATCGTTTATCCTTTAGTGACGTACTGGAAGTATTACGCAACGGTCTTATACAGTATAGTGTAACGCACAGTATGCACATGGACACCTGGGCCTGGGTTTTCGTTTTCTACGGTTTAGACATGTTAAACTACCGAGAAAATCCGCAAAGTAAAAGAATTAAAAAACCGTGCCGAAGTAACAACAAATAATAAACTAAAACACCGTGACCGACTTTTTACCGGTTGACTGTATGGTACAGCTTTAATACTAAATGGTATTTTACCTAAAACGCGAGTTTTCGGGAGTAACATAAATACGAGAGAATTAGCTGAAACTCGTTCTGTAAACATAAATTCATCCAGATAATCTTAACCTAAATCAGTCAATGGCCACACAACTGAATTATTCAATTACAATACAACTAATTCAGTCAAATGTAATACAACTGAATCGGTCAATTTCAATACAACTAATTCAGTCAATTGTAATACAACTGAAGTAAATTGCAATACAACTAATTCAGTAAATTGTATCACAACTCGTACACGCACCAACTTCCCTTAAATTTACACCGTACAATGTGGTTTGATTGGTTCTTTATGAGGACTGATACCAACTGACCATTAAAAGAGTTTGGTAGGTTTGTAAAGTAGGCATGTGTGAACTAGATTGGGTACAAAATTTGAACTTGTAGGGTTGACACCGTCTTTTCGTTGTTTACAACCTATGTAAAAAAACGCGATTTAGTTTTAAAAATCAAACATGCCTAACCGTAATTTAGAAGACCATTAAGGCGAAATGACTTTGTTTAAAATGCACAATTGGGCAGCTTATACAAATTGAGATACCTTATCAGCAGACGTTCGTATCCTTATGCATATTTGATGCTACATTTTACGAGTTGACTCAAACATGTAACCCGAAATTAATTAGAAGCGTTCTGAGCGTTTTGTTCTTGGTTCTGTTTACGCGAATTTGACATATTGAGGCCCTTAAAACGCCAATCAAGAAACGAGCAGTACGTATGGGCGACGCGCGAACACGGTATACGGACTGTTTTCTTCCGTAATACCGAAAACAAATAAGTACTTTCGGCAAATAAGATTAGGGGTCGCTTTTATCCTTCGCGTGCTAGCTCATGCATGACTACCCATCGTTTGATAGTAATGGAGATAACGAGGCGGTAATTGGTTGTTCCCTTTTCCAAGTGTTTGCAAATCAGTCGATTCGAATGTCAGGTTGACGGTGCCCTCTGCCCTACCTATTTGCGCTTGCATATTTACTGCAAGAAATGATGTATTTGCCCGTGCTTACTTTTAGTTTAAATATACAATTAGAACAATGAAATGAAATCAACAAATGGTGGTGATTGTTTTTTTTAATTTTATTTTTTGGGTAGGAAATAAATAAAATGAATTTTATAATTCGGAAGCACACATTATTCTTTAATCATTAAATTCGGAAGTAATGGTAATGATTATTATTATTCTTTAAAAATACACAGCACTGTAATTGAGAAGCAATTTGAAAGTAATTTTGCTAATAGGTTTGGTTATCAAACCAAAACAACTCATTTCTATAGCACTTTCAGTTACTGCGTGCGCTGATTCAGAACTATACCAGTCGTTCCTAATAGTGGCACAGCGCACAAACCGTGCCTATAACCAATTTAGTCATGTTTAAATTCAACCGGCCGACATTTAAAACCAAATTTTGCGATTTCGTTTCAAAAAGAACTTCGAAAATGTTGCCAAAATAATCATATGACTCGAATCTAGTCATCTCTTAAATGCAGACTACTCTGTGACGTAACAAAAGGGCCAGAAAAGTTGAATTTTAAGTCGACCAATCGGAAAAAACGACTGACAAACGTGCTGACAAATCATATCACGTCTCTTTCCAAGTTATTTGAATTCAACTAAATTGAGGTTTACACCAATAAATTATTCTGAAATCGGATTTTAAAGCAGAAAAATTAAATATATTGTATTGTTTCACCTGTATATCCACTCCAGCAGTGTTCGAAAGCAGCGGTTGGCATGTCATGGCTCGTATGCTTAACATACAAAAAGTTTTCGAAATCATTTCCGGTTAAAAACAATTCTATTCTTCCGTCTAACGGTACGTTAGGGGATTTTACGCAACGCAAGCAGTTTAGCTGCACAATCACATTAAACTACTAACAAATTCGTATACGCAAGTGATAAGAATCCTTTAATAGCTCAAATTAATATCAATATCCCAAATAAGACTGTATATGTCTGCGAAAATGGCGCTGTAATCTTATCAGTAATTACGGTAAATTTGAAAAATTATTAACCGTCGAAAACTGATACACGCGTATTACAGGGTAGATTTGTTTTTCTATTCGGAAAAAATGTCAAAAATTTCTGTATTTCTTTATCTGTCTGGTTTCCTTGGCTATTCTCATAACGTTTCGCGTTGAAATGTGTTTGTTTTCAAAATGCCGGGGACATATTTGCCCAGAAAACTAGATTTCTGATAAACATAATCTGTTTGCGAATAATCGGAGTTCACAAGGTCACTTGCTTCTTTTGAGTTCAATTGTAGAAGAAGTCAATTACATGAATTGGCAACAGCTTTAGTTTTAACATCACGTTTTTTTTGGTAAACTGGACACCACTTTAAATCGACTTGTTTACCTACTGTGAGCGTCGCTAATTATTGGTTGATGATGTTAGTTGATTTTATTTAGTTAGAAAACGATTCAAAAACTTTATTTTTACATAAATTCATTTAGCTGACTTGCGGTTTTAGATTGATTTTTTGATTTTTCTTCTTCGCCACTGATAATATGCAAATTGCGTCCGTTTTTCTACGTTTGCCCAGACCCCCAGGAATAACGCTCGGCGTATTAGACAGCTCCGAAAGTCATATGTCCAATTTCAAAACTAATGGCTTTTTGGCAGACAATTTTATTTCGTACTGACAGAGCCAACATTGAAATGTCATTAAGTTGAAATGCTATCTCTATGGCAAGTCCATGAAATTTTCAAAGCCACGATTTGCGTCGATAATGGGCCGCTCATTAGAATTTAAATTCGCGAAAATGTTTTGTTTATCTACGCTATTTGCCCTAATAATGTCTGTCGGCTCGCGCCCATGTATTTTCAAATTGAGATGACACTTCAAACCCGTTGCTAGAGGTGTATTTTCTCCAAATCCAACCGATATATGGAAAAGCAAGGATAACAAATTCGGTACCTTTTTTTCAAAATGCAACTAACCGCTTTTTGTGAAAATGTTTTTTAAACCCCTTCGGAATTTGGCTAAATCGCTGGGTCTAAACCCTGCAATAAAAATACTTGCGGTCAGCCGTTATCTTTGGGTCTCTTCTCCTTTCAAATATGATGTAACCATCAGGACGCGGAGGAAGCGGTCCGTTTGCTGCACTCCAGTGGCTGGTTTTGCTTCATTCTACCTCTACAGTGCCAGCCGGGGTCGCAGTGCAGATTCAGGGAGCAATTTCCTCCCCGCTATTGTTCGACTCACTTTTACTTGATTGTATTTCGTCCATTGTTGCACCGGTGTGTAATGCGAACCTACCAGCCGGTGCTGTTCCCGGCCTAACTCACTTCTGCTGCAAGTCCACTCGGAATATCATGTAACCCTGCCCGCAGCCAATAAAATCGCGGCGCCTCTAGTAAATCTCTAGTTTTTCAAGTTGTTAGTCTGTAATCGCGTTACGCGTGCGTTTAAGGGCACAAGGTTGCCTCTTACACCGGCCCCAAAACCGCTGGCATTATCCACGATTTACACGGGTTGAAAACAGGCAAATCTACTCAAAATTCCGAAGGGTTTAGGGCTGTTCGACAAATACGACGTACTTAGCGAGTGTTTGTTGTTGTGATGTAAAAGTGAAGGCATTGTTTTTCGGTGTTTACACATGACTAAAGAATGGTTTTAACTGATTTGACGCTGAACTGATTTGTGCTGAATGTGGAACTAGGTTTTGAACCTGGAACCGGTGGTTTGCCGGTTCGGAATAAGACTCTGCTAAAAAACAGTCGTTCAAAAGGCCGGAGATATAAAATTAATTAAACAGCACAGAAGTTTAATTTCTAACTTTCTAATAACGGCGATTCCCTCTTTGAGGCGTTGTACTAACTTAAACAGTAGATAAGTTAATTTTGTTTTACTTTTTAAAAGTGGCGAAACCCTTTTGTGGGTTTGTGCTATCAAAATTAGTTGGCTGAGTTGTATTTCCGTTGTGGTTTAATGGAATCCTATAATCCACGGATTGTTTATGCATGTCGCGGTGGATCGATTGGTCGTAAAAGTGCGCGCTTGTCCAGGTTCTTGGAACGAGGTCGAATACTTCGCTAGAAAGTTTGGTAACGCAATCCGAGTGGCATTTCGGCCCGGCTCTGAACAGCAAGGTGTTTCGTGGCAACGGTGATTGACAGGCTATTGTTTCTCGTCATTGGAAATTGGCGTTTTCCGTCGCGTCTCAAATAATTATACGACGGGCAGGTCTTGTATTGAGCGGCAGCACCGATCAGTCGGATTCTCACGCGCGCGCACCTTACCCTTCCGCCAAAAACGAATACGGCGAAAATCTAAATCGAATTTAAAGCAATCGCTTATTAGATTAAAGCTGGAATCCAGCGGGCGGTTGTCCGTCTTATTCAAATGATACAGAGAGAGGAATTTACTCGCCCGCCGATTACCCCTGACTTAATTAATCTGATTCGACTTCGAGAGTTAAGTGCACATTCTTGTACGGCGCGAATTCTGTACAAGATTCCCCTCAACAAGATCTCTATGGTCACGTGACGCGGAGGCACTCCACACGTAATTGACGCTCAGATAAAGCGGAAACGCGAGAGCGCGGAAACTGACAGCGAGCACGGGAAATCCCGCGCGTAATTTCGCTGGAAATGCTGAAATTCGGTTTGGTTATGACGTCAAGACGGCAGACAATCGCGGAAGTTTTCTGCGCGTAAACGTCGCAATATGTCAGCAACAGTCGCACGGGCCGCACAGGATATACTGAGCTTCGGTTACCCGATCAATTCTAGACACTCTTGACGCCAGGCTTGGAAAATACGCGCAATGACAAACGACTAGGCGTTCGCCGTGCATTGTAAATGCACAGTGGTCGCAATCCTTTAAACGCCGCCCCTAATATCATTCAGTCTAATCCCGGGCCTGCTTATAAATTAGCATCAATTTTTAATGCGGCAGCGGTACAATATTTACGAAATTACAAAAGAAATTAGAACGCAGCATCAATCCGATCGCGCTCAGATTTAAAACAAATAAATTAAAGTCGTTTCGATTATTTTCACACGATTTCGCCATCTGCGATTTTGTCCCCGCTGTTTACAGCCCAAACATCGAAACAATAAATCATCGAAATTCGCTGTTTAGTCGAAGCACAGATTTGCGACGTCATAATCTCCACCCTGACAAGCGCGTCGCGTTTCACGAATTTTCACAAAGCGTTTGCCGGTTCGGCACACCAGCCTTCGTAACCGCGCCACCAGGGCTACGTAATGCACCATTTTAACCGAAAACTACTATTTTCGATCCAAACAGTTTAAACGCGTTAAACACTCCGTAAAGCGGTACAGCTGGCGACTTCAGGCACATTTTAACAGTTCTAACATCAGTGTTCGAGGATTGGTCACGTGTCAGTCGGTATTAAGTTTCGCTCCACCACGTTTACTCGGTTACAAGACATTCGGACATGTACAAGCGGTTGGACATGTCGTTGCATATACATAACCCAGAAGCCGCGCCAGTCCGCCATTAATTATTCACAAGAAAATGAACATCTTTTGCGGGCTATAATTTAATTTAACCGGATCCCTGTCGTTATAGAGTACAGTGCTTTGTAGAAGCGAGTCCAAGGGCGCCCTGGCCGCAATTTTCAAAAATCTGACACCTCGCCGGGTCCCACGGGCCTTTAACCTGCTAAGCCAGCCATGTGGAAACATCACGTGACGCCTGCCAAGTGTCATCATCAATGAGCATTATGACATCACGGGATTCCATTATGAATCGACAAGTTTTAGATTCCACTCGCCAAATCCCTTTCTGATCGATTAAGATGCGAAATGAGTTCGCTCCCTAAAATAGAACTTAATCTTATACGTTATTTCAAAACGCATCAGTGCTCTAACAATCCATGCGCAAAATCGCACATTACTAAAAGCCTGAAAGTTGTCGACGACGCCATATGTCCCCCAATGCCACCTTTTCACCGCATTGAATCACTTCGAATCAAATCTCCGCCTAAACCACCCAAACTATGGACCAGCTCGTATTGACGCGAAGTTAGACTTAGGAGGTGGTACTCGCAAAAATAATGCATAACATGGATTTGTGCAATCTTCAGCCTAGACGTTAATACGAAAACTTTTGACATAGGTGTCCTGGGTTCAAAAGCTAACCTTGTTAGATATATGATCATTTTAATTTCACAAAACAAGACAAATGCATGAAACATTATGTTTACTTTTACAAAATAATGCATTTTTATTAAAATAATCTAAAAAATGCCAATAAAGAAGAAACCAAATACATATGAGCAAACACTCGTATATGTTTTTTTTCTACAAATTGCACTGAGAATAGTAACATATATGTAGCCAAATCGATTACAAAACGAATATTTGCTTTACCATAAAGCTCAAATGGCACACAGCATATCGCTTGTTCCCCCCAAATCACATTTCTATTGTTTTTCAGCCGGCCGGGGCGTCCCCCAAAGCGCTACCCAATGCTGCCACCCACCACAGACCTGATGTCCCACCACGCAAGCATGCGGAACAATGCGGTCGCAAACGTAAGTTGGATTTCAGATTTATTTTAGATTTTTTCAGATATTTCAAACTTTGGGGGACGTTATTTTCAGACGATATATTGGGACGATATATTGGGGTACGATATTTTTTTTCAGACATTTCAGACTATATTTTCAGATTTATTTCAGATATTTCAGACTTAATTTCAGATTTTTCTCTGTAATTTCTGTATTTTTTCTGCTCCTAGCTTTGAAGCCTTGACCGTTGTACTGAACAAGATTCGGAATAGGTGGCCGAATGGTTAGCGCGATTGATTTGTATACAATAGTTATTTAAAACGGTTCTATACCACTGACGGGTAAAACATGGCTTCGAAACTTGACCCGATAAAAAAACTAATTGCAATATTTAAATATAAATACAAAGTTTGTATGAATAACTGGACTCAAAAAACAATTGGTGACCATTTTCTTGAATACTTGTGGGGCATAAAAGTTCTACAGTGGCGTGCGGTGTGCAGAAATATTGATTTAGTAAAGTAAGATCCAAATTTGTATTCCCACGTCGCCATTCATGCTGTTTCTAACAAGATTTTAGACAAAGTTAGTTTAAACCATTAAAATCGCTTATTATGTCTGGTAGGTACTTTGGTCAACACAACCGACTAGCTTTCGGCTAGTTTTGAACCCACAGCCTTTTAGTTTTTAAATAATTTAAAAACTACAGATCACCTAAACTGGATTTAAAACAATTGTTATAGTAGACTGTAGTGTCAACGTGTTAAGTCGGGATTGTTAACCGTTCGGACGACACTCAGTTACTTACCTAAGTCGGTTGAGTCCTTGGACAAGGCACTTAACGAACATTGCCTGAACCCAGCGGATTAATTGGTTCTACTAAATTGAAGGAACGTGTGAATCATACACAACACACTACAATAGCTCTGGTAACCCGACGGTGGGCGCGAGGTAATCTGACGATTGCCTGTGTGTTAAACCCCTTGTTTTTCCTATTTACGAGGATAAACATAATTATCCCATCCTATCCTATGTATTGCAGCTCTATTTTTCCACGTTGTTGGAAATCATCATCTAATATATCCAAACTGATTATTTCTTTCACAGTCGATAATGAACCAAAACGAAATCTCAATGCTCCACAAGCGAATGCGGATGGACTCTGCACACGATCAGGGACACGAGCGACGAAGTAAGTCGTGGTGTAAACCCGCCATCTTGATTATTCTTCCTATACTGCTCAATGCAACGAATAAAAAACATATCTGCAGCGTATACCATCACTTCTAGCTATAAACAAATCAAAAGGATAATGATAATCAACAAACATAATCAACAAACATGTCTTTTGTGTGCTGTGTTTTACCCTGCCAATCGTTGCTTTCGGTAAAAATATTTTAAAAGTAATTTATCAGACCATATCTTTATGGTTTCGACCAGCCATATAGCGTTATAGCGTGTCGTTATTATTGGCAAAAATGAAGTTTAAATGTAATTAAACATACGGTGTCTATGGTTTTGACCATTTAGTCGTTACTTACGGCAAAAAACGGTTTAAATGTAATTTAACAGACAAATTCCTTAAAAATGTTTCGACCTAACTTATAACAAAAGGTTGTCAAACCTCTTTGTGTATAGGTGATACTATTAATCATGAAATTGCACATTTACGCTTAAAATGAACATGATTGACCCTGCTGCTGTAAATAGGATCGTATTGCTACTACAATTCTAATTACATGTTGAGCTAGCGGATTTAAATGGCCGTATTAAAGAAAATGGCTTACAGTTCAAGCACATGATGCGTAATGTTGGCCAAACCTAAAACTAATGTGATATGTTGACATGGTTCAATGGTTGGTGTATTAAGCAATAATGGCTCGGTTATACAGGTAGTGCGATTCCACCAAAGCAGTTATTTACACTTTACTTTTAGTTGGAAAATGATGCCATTCAATTAAGGCTTATACAAGTATGTCCAGATACACAGAGACACCACAGATCCTAATTAGATACTTTAGATTAAAAATCCAACTGCATAATCAATATGTCGCGGATACAAAGGCGTTGAATGATACCTACAGAACTCACAACCCTCGACAAAGCGATTGCAGTGTTACAGTGCACTGCTGTTCCCAGCCCACTGCA
>CH002335.1:398016-408875 GCA_000149265.1 Ciona savignyi
AGCCAACTGAGATTCCAGCGGGCAATAAATCTAGTAATAATAATCATAAAACGGAGATCTAAGCTTCTTGGGCTTGAGTCACGTATCTTACATCTGGCGATTCCATCCGTTTTATGGCTTGTTTGCAGTGCGTTGGTGATTGATTCGAGACGTTGTATATTTCATTTCCACCTTATTGTAAGATAATAACGCTGGGTGATAAATCGCGGAGGCCCAATTGATGGCAGACATGTTGTTATTCGGGCTTTTCTCTGCAATTGCAGCTTCTGCAAGATAAATTTGTCTGCAAATGTACACATTTCAACGCATATGTCTTATAAACATAACATTTTAGGTTGGACTTATAGCGCGTTGATAAAAGAAGAGAAATTGTCCAAAATTGTCCAAATGGAACAAAATGTTTAGAATCGACTGGAAAAACTAAGTTATAAACGTTTTAAAATAGCAAATTAACAAATTAGTCGAGACAAATTAGTGTTTTAAAGTAACGATGCTGAATTTTGATGTAAAATGGCTGTAAATAACACCAATGCTGACCTGTCTAGCCGCGCCACTTGCTTAAATACTCGATCGAATAGACGCGTACGTCTCTCAGTTGGTAAGAGCCTTATTAGCGGATATCCGTACTAATGGTTTATGCTTTCTTCCGTGTTTTCAAATCTATTTACGACACATACAACATCAGCAGTCATTTGCCGCCACGTGACCTGCTCATTAACCAATCAGCATGGAGCGTGCTTTATCTCCGCCGAAGTGGATTGGCAAATATGAAGCCGACGCAAGATAACATTGTACCAAGTTTTGTATCAAATATAAAGGGCAAACGGTCCGCTTTACTCCATTGGCGCGACGTTAATTCCTTGCCTCTATTTGTACTGCGATAAATTTTCACCCAGTAAACTTATTTGCGCCGCTGAGTGATAAACGGTTTCGGTAAATACGCCGCCTGCCCGCCGTTTCCTTTATAACTGTTTAACCAGTCGATTATGCACCGTAATTAATAAACCGTGGTGAACAAGGCGTGTAACTTATACAGCGTGCGCTTTCAGCAAACTGTTATAACTGCATTGTCCGCAAGTGTAAGTTTGACTGCTACGGTCGTGTGGCTGAATGGTTAACGCGACCGATACATATAGCGACTTATATACAAAAATCGGTTTTAGCAAAGAGACAATAACGGGTTCGAAACTGAGATCAGAAAAAAGTTAACTGCAATATCCGCACGTGTAAATTTGGGTAAACCTAAGGGTTCAAACCAACCCTTATTTGCAAGGTGTTTACATAGAGGCGGCTTTGGTACGGGACCGTTCTGGAATTAAAAAAACTTGCATAAGCGCGTCACGGTTGTTACGTTCACTCCTGTGTACGCTATAAAAAAAACAATCATAAGCGATTCTGAGCAAAAACTAAAGCCGATAAAGTTATTTATTTTTATGTATTTGCTCAGGCTATCTTACAAATTCATACATTATGTAACCTATAAATAAACCACTCCATATTTGATCCACTCCGGCGCGCATTTACAGGTCATCATTTAAACTCCGTCCCAGTCAATTCCGATTCCACGCCCAGCAGAAGTAAATTGAAACGCATTGCCGCCGAAACAAAGACACGTCACAGCGCCCATTGTGACGTGTACCAATAAAGGCCGTTCTGACATCATCAATTGCACTCTCGCGGCCGTGACCTCTGAAGCAATAAGCCTGTTCGATTGAGCGGTTTTCGATGCTCCCCACGATTTAATTCAATCCCGAAATTCGATTTAATTACGCGTTTGGCTAAGAATGACAAATAGGCTCGTGCCAATGCTCTATTCTCATGGAAAATGGACTCGGATCTATTGAAATGGCATTAGATTTAAATACAAATTGAAAAACCGATGTCAGATATCCAAACAACGGCGCAATCAACATATTTTGCCGAACAGTCCGAATTAGCAGGTGTCAAAATGCTGACACATTGTACAAACTAGTATGGAAATTAGGCGATAACAGCAGAAAAAAGATATGGTCCAAGTTTGTAAATCAACTCTGCAAGACTTGCGAGTTCAGTAGGCTACCACTTGCGTCAACGCATATGCAGTATTAAGGTGCTGTGTTGTCTGTGTTCAACTCCTTTTCTTTTCCAAGCTCATAATCGAAGCATTGCCCAGCTTCACTCCTTAGGTATTTCGCCATTACGTCATTTCTTGAATTTGACATCACAATACCTTATTGTGACGGAATCGCTGCGCTCGTAAACCGACTTAAAAGCCGCCGAATTGTTATTAAGTACGCCGGGTAGTGGAATCATATAAGTTTGGATACATATACTAGTAACCCCGTAAAACAGCAAAAACAAGATATAATTTAATTTAGATTTTTCCCCACACAAGTGGCGCGCCTTAACAGGTTTTGGACCACCACACCTGTTCTCTTGATTTCGAAATACAAACTTTATTATGTTTTGATTTGGACTAGTCCGATTCAAAATAACGCGTATTTTCAAGTGCGACTGAACAACCCTGACTTTTCAAGCTATTTCCAATTTCAATTGGACTTTTATAATGTTTATTCACATTTCGTCGCCCGCCATTCAGCTGAAACGAGCCGTTTTTCAGCAAAAAAGATTAATTATGTCAGTGGAATTGATTTCAACGGAAATCTGTCCAATACCATTCAAATGAACCGATCGTATGGGAACTTTGCAAAACCAAATAAACTGGTTTTCTAAAAATAGTTGTACTGTACTGAATTTCTTCTTCTTTTAGGTAGCGGGAGTCCTAAAGACGATGACAAAGAGCATTCAGGTGTCTCAAACTCCTTGACACCAGATATGCACAACCCCTCAGCAAATTTCGCGTATTTGCAGGTAAGAGTCGTTCATCCGACTTAATGTTATCAAAATCAAATCATTTCGTTTTTTATGTGTTTCTTACAACCCGCGACCAGAACAAAAATCTCATAAGGTCCACGTTTCTCGCGTCACAAAGCTCATTATTATGTCATCATATTTGTCAACAAGTCTGGCCTTTAGGTGTATTTATAGCATAAAACAATGCTGTAGATGAGTCTGTTGTTTCTTAGAATTACCGCTGACAATTTGGTGTCGTGTCAGCGATTTTCGATGCCTTATTGTTCCCTCCTCCGTCTACAGGCACTGCGTCATCAATATCAGCAAGCGACTTCCGGTCTCCATAACGGGCTCGACCCTCAACAGCTAAACCCAGCGTTGGCGCCTTTCATTATGATGTCACACCCCTCACTGTTCCCTTCTGGAATCCCACCGACGTCAATGGCGATGTTGAACCACATAAACCAGGTGGACAACAAAACTATTTTCTACTAGACTACTAAATAGGTGGACAGAAAGTCCAGTTTTGCTATGATTAATATTTGGGCAAAAATCCACCACTATTGTCTAAAATCTAGTTTAGTGCGTGTCTAGTTTAGTGCGTGTCTAGTTTAGTGCTGGACGATTTTGCAAGAAAACGCGATTTTGATGACGTGATTTTGTAGGAAAGTTTATAACTTTGTTCTTTTCCTGCAGCTTGCCCAATCGCACGCCGCTGGAGGCGCTATGTCGTCCGCTGCTGCTGCTGCAGCCGCCGCACAAATAGCCGCTGGTGGGAGCTCTTTGCACCCGAATATCGTCCAATCGGCAGTCAGGGTAAGTCAGTTTACCCTAGGTCTGTTGATCACTCTACCCAGTGCTGTTTATGCTTTGTGTCTTACCCAACCAAGCAAAAAATCAAACGTCCGAAACTACCTTATATGTAGCTTGGCGTATAGAACACGCCTACTGCATAACACTTTAAAAGGTATTTTCAACAAGTTAAAGCCTTTAATTCTAAGTAGAGTGCTTTAAACCCCTAGCTCAGGGGTCGGCAAACCTGCGGAGGCTCTTTTATCGTCCTTTTTGCGACTCTTACTCATTTTTTACTATTGTAGCGAGTGCTTAATAAGTTTAATACATCTGCATAAGTGAAATAAACATAAAAAACTCGTCTCTTTATCGCATACAATGCTGTTTTCCTTTTATTGTAAAAATATCATTAGATTTGGGATTTAGATTTGCGGCTCCCAGTAGTTTTAATTTAGTGGAATATCAGTTAAAATCTTTAAATGCAAAAGTTTCCTTACTAGCACACATACAAGTACCATTATGTCGTCACACAGGCTAACTCTCAAGGAATGCATCATGACAAGGACTCGGACGAAGAAGTACACACTCCACGGTAAGTCTACTTTAAGCAATAAACAATTGATTGGTCTTTAACCCTACTTTTTTGGTCTTTAAGTTACCAGAACGATATGATAGTGGTTTAGTGCTGTGTGTACGTAACTGGTCCATTGATCTTTACCCTACTTTTACGTCTGCAGAAGTTACCAATACGATGTGATAGTGTTTTAGTACTATGTGTACGACACTGGTTCAATAGAACTGTAACCCTACTTTTGCGTCCGCAGAAGTTACCAGAACGCTGTGAGCAACGGGATAGGCAGCGATGGCCGTACCTCACCCACCAGCAGTGTAGGGTCGATCCACGAAAGTCAGAACGCTGAGACCAGCGGCCTTGGCAGCTCTTTTGACAGCAAAGACGCGTTGAAGGATTCGCAAGGTTCGTGTTTCAAAATCGGCTGTAAAACGCAGCAGCTGTAGGCGGTTTTACAAGCCGTCTGCGCAATGTAAAGTCGGCAGTCTTTTTAGAGGAGTTATAAATGGTCGAATCTGGCTCTGCTAAGATGTCTAAGCGGGTCTCAATATTGCGCACGCTTTGAATTTTTATCTGTTTATTAAAGTAGCAATACGGAGAATTTGCGGAATCCACTCGACGAGTGATGAACACATGTGTTTTATCTCACAGCGTTCTAGGGAGGCCGAGCGCTCGTTTTATAATTGCAAGTATTTTAATTAAACTGTCCTTCTGTCTTCGCCTTTTCAAAGAACAACTTAGCATGTGGGAAACAGGGTAAAACGGGCATTTCCATTTGCGGAATCCTGTAGTACAGTGTGTATAGCCGAATGGGTTAACGCGACCGATACGTAACAAAAAATGGACAAAAATAATGTGTCCAATTTTTCAAAATGGGACCCATAATTATATATAAAAAAAACAGTCCAAGGGAAAAATTAAACCTTGACCCGTAACAAATTTACCGGAATCCGGAAAAATTAGCGTAATAAAAAAATTAGCGGAATATCTAAATAATTAGCGGAATCCTAGACTGGTTCCTACTATAAAGCGGTTGTACAGCGGCTGGCTATATCAGGCGATGACGATCTATGGTGCATTTAAACCTAAACACGATTTATCAGCGCGCGTTTTGCAATGCAGGAAAAGTCGTTACTTTCCCCCCTTTCAAACATATGCATGCACAACGAAAACAATGCATTAAAAACGTGAAAGGAATTTCCCATTCGCTACTTCCTTCCTTTGCGCGCCATATGAAACCATTTGTCTTAGCCGAGAGTAAGAGTTTATCTGAAGAAACGAATCCCATACACAATGGCGCGTCACTGCAGGCTCGGGAGTTTCTCGCTTTTTCGGCATTGTGGTCGTTTTGAATAATGAGGTCTTTATTTCACGGTTGCTCAATGCACGATTTCGGTACTGCAAAGGTGATTCTGTATTGTTGATTGCCTCGTTTGAAAAGAACGGGAAACTCCAATGCGTTTGTCCGTTGCAATGCTTTCAGAATATCTGTCACGTGACCGCCCGTCTTCCTCGTTCGATTTCGATGTCGTGACGTCACAAAGAGAGGGCCCGAAACGCTAATTCGGGGGAGTTATGCCCTAAGCAGCGAAAATGAGCGAAAGCGGTTTTAAAAACGCGAATAAATTCGACGGATTTTAGTTTGAAATGAATCCTACTGGCCAATCATCATTCCGCGTCGGATTATTTGCAGAAAATCGTGTCTTTGAAGTTGGAAGAACTAGAAGACTCCGGATTACCCACCCTTTGCGGGGACGGACGAGTGCGTCGCCAATTTTCGTGACGTCACAACTTCGCCTTGTAGCCGACTAATCACGTGGCGTAAATAATTGCGTCACGTGATGACCGGTCGCGCGCGAGTTGACGCGGATTTCGGATGACGTCATTCTGTTTACTTTTTCGATTACGCCCGCGCGCGCATCAAGCGGATAGAGTTTCAGAGTTTTTGTTTTTAGTTCGCAAGGGATTTATTTGCCTGTTTCGTTCTAAAAATAACACGAGCGCCAGTAATTGCCGCTTTTGAGATCAAGCAGTCAATTTGTTGGGTTCTGGAAATGTTCAAAGGCGATGTTAACTCGTCGAAATGCGGAATGACAAGTTGTCGTTTACAAAACTTGAAAAGTAATTTTTGCAAATGGTTTTGAAGCCATCGAAAATCAAAAACACGAATTTAAACTGCAGATCGGAATAACAACAGTTTATATATTTTGTAACAGTTTATAACAGCCTAAGGCAGTTTTTACGTATAATTTACAAGGCTGTTGTGTTTTTTTCCTAGAAATCAAAGTTAAGACTATAATTTGCATATTTGATTTAAAAACATTTTCAAGAGATCACTGCGATGAATTTCGACTTTATTTAAGTTTAATTAAATTAATAACTGTACGCTGTGACACAAACAAAATAAGTTAGTTAGTAACTCAACAAAAAAAAACGCATACTGCAGTAAAACAAGCTAAAGGCAACATCCAAGTAAAGAATATGCATTAGTCACTTTTACAAACATTAAAAATACGAACCCTTAAATTAATGGTTTTAAAATATAATTAAAACAGCTCATTTTTAATGCGGGTTGTGTCAATTTTTCAACGTAAGTTCCCGAGCAAAATTCCATTCAGATATCGTGTATGAGTTAAAGTTTAGGAGTGGTAAAATCTTCTGGCCAGTAAAACATTAGAGGGTTAAATCGTCTGCACAGTAACACATTGGTCCCAACATTTTAGCACCTACAACTCTATATCGTTTCAATTTCAAATTGCAAATAGTGTTAATTTATCCGATGCCAAATTCTAATAATGCTTCTTTAATCACGGACGAAGAATAGTAATTATGTTGGTATAATATTGTCTATTTGTTAGGGAAAAGAAAAGGAGGGAAAGGAGAAAGTAGGGAAGGAGGGAAACTGCTCACTAAATTGAAGATTATGGTATTAGGGTTAGTGTTAGGGGTGCTTAGAGTTAGGCTTAGTTGTGGGGTTGGGATTAGTGTTGGGGTCACGGTTATAATAAGTTTGCATACTTTTGGTGAACACTTTTTCTCCCTCTCTCTTTCCCTTCATTAGGTGATTATTTGTTCATGCCATATTGGACTGTATATGGGAGAAAGCGCGCTGGGCTGTTAGCCTAAAAGTCGAATCCATCTTCTTTTCCATTTTACCAGACTTAGTTTCGAACCCATTTTGGGCTCGTCGTTAATACCGTTTTTCTATGTAAATCGGTAAATGTATAGGTCGCGTTTATAATTTGGCCACTCGGTACGGTCATGGGTTCAAAACTGAGCCCGGTAAAACAAAGAAAAAATCGCCACACGACCGTACGAGACGATACCAGCAGCTTACCAGTCGCACGTGTCCTTTGGGCAGTAAGCCATCTAACAGGCGTTTCATGAACGTTTTGTTGTGGGCTGAACGAAAACAAAATAAATGTTTATATATGTTGTATACAAACACAGTAATAGTAACTAAAGCAATCGGATTTTTGGCTTGTGGCATTCTAAGAAACATAGGCGTTTCCTCACCCTGAGCATGAATGTAAACACGAAAACACCCCTTAACTAGTTTGTATACGTGTTAATTGTGAAGTACTACCTATTTTTTACGTATATTTTACCGAGCCCAGTTTTGAACCCATTATATGGGTGCGTTATTTGGACCGTTTTTGTATATGGGCCTGTATATGATGCGCAGTTCTTGAATTTTGATGAAAACCGATTTTAATTACTTTTCACCAGTTTGTATGAACAAAACACTAAAGCACACCCACCCGGCTTTAGTTTTCAAAAATAACTACATAACATAAAAATAATTACAGAAAATAGTTACTTTAGTTTTATTTAAAGAAAAATCTACAACTACATAACTTAAAGATACTTACGGAAAATAGTAACTTTAGTATATTTAAAGAAACATCTACAACTACATAACTTAAAAATAATTACAGAAAATGGTAACTTCAGCTTTATATTTAAAAATCGATTTTAATGACCCTCTTAATTTGCAGATTACAAACACGAGGCGAAGAACGACTACCCGGAAGTCTTCCGAGACTCCGCCAGAGACGCCGATTCGTCCAACCAGCACGTCGGCAGCGCGCAGGAGAGCGGGAAGATGCAGAACCTCCTCCGCAACATCCAGGGACTCCTCAAAGTCGCTGCCGATAACGCGTGCTTGCAAGAGAAACGCGCCTCCATTGAAATAAGTACGTGCTTCCATGAAAATAAGTGTGCTTCCATGAAAATAAGTGTGCTTTCATGAAAATAAACGTGCTTCCATGAAAATAAGTGTGCTTCCATGAAAATAAGTGTGCTTCCATGAAAATAAGTGTGCTTCCATGAAAATAAGTGTGCTTCCATGAAAATAAACGTGCTTCCATGAAAATAAGTGTGCTTCCATGAAAATAAGTGTGCTTCCATGAAAATAAGTGTACTTCCATGAAAATAAGTGTACTTTCATGAAAATAAGTATGCTTCCATGAAAATAAGTGTACTTTCATGAAAAGAAGTGTGCTTCCATGAAAATAAGTGTGCTTCCATGAAAATAAGTGTGCTTTTATTAAAATAAGTGTGCTTTTATGAAAATAAGTGTTCTTCCATAAAAATAAGTGTACTTCCATGAAAATAAGTGTGCTTTCATGAAAATAAGTGTGCTTCCATGAAAATAAGTGTGCTTTTATTAAAATAAGTGTGCTTTCATGAAAATAAGTGTGCTTACATGAAAATAAGTGTACTTCCATGAAAATAAATGTGCTTCCATGAAAATAAGTGTGCTTCCATGAAAATTAGTGTACTTCCATGAAAAGAAGTGTGCTTTTATAAAAATAAGTGTGCTTTTATGAAAATAAGTGTGCTTCCATGAAAATAAGTGTGCTTCCATGAAAATAAACGTGCTTCCATTAAAATAAGTACGTAAATCTCCAAAACAAACAAAAACATGTCGTTTTTTTAGTCGAACAATATACCCCACCGCGTTCAAAGGGTGTAGGTTACATTTAAACTTTTCGCGTTCCACAAAAGAATCCTAGCTATTTGCCAAAAAAATCTGCCACGATAATTGACAGTAATCGTTTTTTAAAGTGTGCGTAATTTGTGTTGACATTTTGGGAAACCGCTGGATCGTTTGTGCATTTTAAATGGTCCACAGGAAATTGCCAAGATTAGGTAAACATGTAGTCTCAATGAATTATTTTCATTTTTAAATTCGTAATTGGGTTGCGTAAATAAATAAACATTAGCAATCATGAAAAATTAATTATTTTGCAATTTTATTTTTAACTGAATAAAATGATCACATCGTAGTTTAAATTATTAATATTCCAACAATTGCAGTGAAAATGGTAATCCCTACGTAATCAACACTCCCCCCAAAAGCTTGTTTTTTCAGTTAATAAAATTTAAACATTTTTCATTATTTTTTATCTTTGAATCAACGGGTTAATGGCAAATTTGTTTTTTATTGATTTTACTAAATATTCTTTATTTTCGCAGCCGAATTGAAGCTGAAAGTCAGGCAGGAAAGAGAATTGCGTGAAGAAAACGAGAAAAAACTCGTCGAAAGCGAAAGGTTGCAAGGTTGGTCAAGTTAGTCGTATTTACTTAAGCCAGGAGATAAACGGACCTTGTTAGCGAACAAAGCCTACTGTGTCGCCACAAAATTAGACAACAAATAAACCTTTTATCTGACTGCTGCCTTTTTGCTGTAAATATTTGACTTTTCGGCTGAGCGCATTTTAACTATTTTCGACCCTGCAGTTTGGGCTAATTTTGCCTCGGATCAGAACCGGCCAAATGATCGGTCACTGTCGGTTTGTTGGGCTTTCTCGAAATGAATGCGGCCTGTCGAAATATCCCGCTTTCAGTACGATTCCCAAGACCCGCCCATTAACAATAAAATTCGACGCCTCGTAATTCAAACTACCGATGTCAGAATAAAATGCTTTCTGGTGTAATTGGCCCGAACGTTTCAGGACAAAAAACTAAACAATTCAAACTGGCGATATAATCGATTGCTATGGAAGTCAAAATATTCTTAAATGCGGTTTTAGGTCAAATACTATACAATCCTGAGTCTATTTATTGGTGATTTCGGCACAGTTATTTAGATAAAGTGCTAAAACAGTAAACCAATTTACTTGGTTTCTAAAGACAAATTTAAGTTAGCTCATTGTTTATACAAAATTTTAATACATGGCCGCTAAAAAAAGTTTGAATTAAAAATTAAATTAAAAAAATTTAAAAAAATAAATTTAAAACAATCACCCGAAATGTTAATGTAAAAAATTAACCGGATATTTTTCTTTCTTTTTATGCGATTACCACTTTGCAGTAAACGTGAAAATTTTGCTCTATATAACGGCTTTAGTAACTTATATATTCAATATATTTTCTTAATATTTTGGCCATAATGTTATCTAAAAGAAAAACTTTTTTTAAATTCCCACTAAAATAAATGGAATTATTTCCAAGTCAAAGCGTTCATGTCTTAATAAAGCTCGAATATACAGTCTTTTACCGGATGTTTTCGTCAGACAAAATATTGAAAAAATGCACTAAAACTGCCCCGTTAATATAGGAATTAAACAAGGTAAGACCGCATATAAACAACCAAGAATTATCGAACATTCGTTTTTATATTAGCTCAATCCTCGGGCAGCTTAAATCGGATTAACGT
>CH002335.1:409211-422471 GCA_000149265.1 Ciona savignyi
GCTTGGACGATGACGTCACGTTTAATGACGTAGTCATAAGAATATCAAAACCGTTCGTAGTACACAGGAATCCGGGCATTAAGCTTTTACCAAAGGTCAATTAAAACATCATGTTTCAAAAGTTTGGGTGCTTAGAAGGATTGTTTGGAATAAAAAGCGTTTATCGACGTTATAATTTGTTTATAATATAGATTTATAAGGTTTTATCGTCGTTTTGTATACTATATACGTTCGTATGTAAACACACGGACCGATTTACCAATCCGTTCGTGTTTAGGTTCTTGCCTGTAAACTCGGCTTGGGTGAGAGATTTAAGGTGTTATCGCGTCATAATACCGCATTGTTTACGCGGCCAACTCAAGGAAACGACGCTTAACTCTTAACCCAAGATTTTGCCGCAGATTTTTGGCGAAAAGACTCGGCAGAACCCGCCGAATAGACCAAGCGTATAATTAATTTCGGGATACGTGACGGTCGCCGACCGATATAGCGCTTACTGTTCTCGGTCGAAATTTAAAATGCACAATTCCCCCAACAATTGTTTGTGTGCAAATATACGAGCCTGGCATTGCCGCGAGGGAAGCAAATTACCGCAAAAATTTCATGTCATTCGCGTAATCTCAGTGGAGAAATTTCTTTCTCGATTCTTCGAAAGGACTCGGCTTGTTTTTGCCGCAAAATACCGATTTATTTAGTGGGCGACACAGCAGTTTCTACTTTTCCCAGGATTTGGTTTGGCAACCTTAACCGACCTATTTTGAGAACTTCGGGTGGATTTTGTGACGGTTGTGTGGTCAAATGATCGCTTAATCCATTTATATACA
Source organism: Ciona savignyi (assembly GCA_000149265.1). Classification (NCBI taxonomy): domain Eukaryota; kingdom Metazoa; phylum Chordata; class Ascidiacea; order Phlebobranchia; family Cionidae; genus Ciona; species Ciona savignyi. The sequence continues at coordinate 410,036 of CH002335.1, forward strand.
GAAACAAAATGGATACTCTCTTTTTACTGATGACATTTTAAAAACGTTTTTTTATTACTGGGCTAAGTTTTAAACCAATGACGTATTCGTCACCAAGGCATTTTTACTTTGAAATCGATATATATGAATAAACCGCGTTAACTATTTGACCACAAACCGTTCCTCGTCCCAAAAAGTATTTTTTTGCCGGGATAACTTTCGAACCCATAATGTGCTCGTTCCTAAGGCCGTTTCGTATGTAAGTCGGTATCGGTCGCGTTAACCACACGACCCCCGCTCCAAAATAACAATCTCTCAACGATTATTTCTACACAGCCGACACTCTGCGGAGACTGAGTAAGGAAAAGCATCTGACGAAAGCCCTCCAAGCCAAAGTCGTTTTGTTGCAGCAAAACTACGGTCACGACGTTCCCAACAACGGTATGGCGCGTGAAAGTGGTTTTTGTTAATGTTTTTTTTGCAGATTTTTATTATAATGTTTATTATTACTAAACCCGAAAGGAGCGCTATAGTCGAAATACAGGTGATAAAGTGAAAATTGTACACTAAGTGTTAATTAGGAGTATTTAATGGCATTTTCTTTCCTAATGCCAGGAAATTTACGACAATATTGGTCGGTACCTATTTGACATCTATTACCCCTTTGTCTAATGACTTCACTGCATCCCGTCCATATTGGCCATTCTCGTATACGTTCCAATAATACATCTTAAAAACGCGCCTTACTGATCAATTTTTTCCAGACAATGACATGCCCATGACGTCGCCGCAAACCGCTTCACCCCCGACCAGTGGAGGGGAAATACCCGCCGACAGCCCGCCCCCGGCGAGCGGGGGAAGCACCCCGACCTACCCCACACCCACCACGTTCGAAGCGGTGTTTTCGGCCCGGATAGCTGCGGCAGTACAGCAAGCGACCGGTGAGTGCAATATAACACAGAGCGTAATACCAGAAGGCGAAAACGTACTTTCTACTGGGCAGGGTTGCGAACCAGTGATGCGCCTGTCACCAGGTCCGTTTTCAAATTGGATTCTGTGTCTAATTAAATTGTGTTAAATTTTTCATTTAAACTATGACCATCATTAGTTAACTAATTGACAAACATGTCATACTAGTGTTATCGGTTAACTAAGGGGTAATAGGAAACTAAAGAAAATAAATACAAAGCTATACATTTAAAAACTATGTATACCCCTATACGTAGACATACGTTAACGATTCGGCCACACGACCGTACAATTAAAGCTTAAATCTTTCGTTCCAGGTCACCAGCGGGCCTCCTCTCTATCGCCATCTAGCACCGCCACCACAAATATCAACAACAGCAACAATAGCGACGGTGGGAAAAGCCCAGATTATCCTCACCGTAATACAATGCAAGGTACAAATCTAAATATCTATTTCGGTAAGAGTTTCGCAACAGCAACGGCAGAATCCTTTGCTGAGCCGTTTTAATGCTTACTTTCTAAAAATTAGATATATACACTATACAATACACCTAGACAAGCGTTTAAGTTGGGAAACCAGACCCGATAACCTATATCTGACTCTAAAGATAGAACAAGAAAGCTAATATATGATAATTTAACTTTTTATACCGACACTATACAATACTACAAGAAAAGCAAGTTACGAAACTAGACCCGGTAAAATATAAATTTACCGTATAGTATAGCCGTAAAATATAAGTTTTACCGTATGGTTAAATTACCATATAGTAGCTTTCTTGTCTTTTTTATATATAGTATAGTATAGCCAGTAAAATATAAGTTTTATCGTATAGTATAAATTACCGTATAAAATAGCTTTCGTACTGCAAAGCATATCAATATGTTGTCACTTGATTTAAAGAAGGCCGCTTTGCATGAATTATGCGACCATATGGTACTCCATACAAAACGAAACAAAAACTAAAACCAACATACGTTTGCCCCGGTGTATTTCCAGGACCTTAAATGGCAGTATTTTCCAGCTTCATAACTTCTTAACTATTCATTTGAATTTTCACACAAATATATAGTCGACTTCTCTTATTTATCTGGGGAATGCTTTAATTGCCCGCTTCCTTCTTAGTCCAGTTTCATCAGTTATTATAGTTTAATTGCTTACCGGGAAATTGTAGATAGAACTGAAGCGTGCTCTAAGTCGTACTGCGATTTAAACAGCAGTGTAACATATGAAAGCTTGTATACCGTATACCGTCGTGTGGCTGAATGGTTAACCCGACCGATAAATGAACTTATACAAAAAACTGTCGTAGCAAAGGGCCCATCAGGTTTTCAAAATTAAGCCAAGTAAAAACACAACAAAAACACATGTAAAAGCGTGCCTGTTATACTCATGAAAAGCCAGGAGATTGGCTGCAAAGCTAAGAGTAAATGTAGGATATGACATTTATATTTTATACGCGTGATTGGGAAAACGCGACGAAATATATACAGTATATATTACACAAGCATTTTTCACATGCGTAAAATAATAGGTGGTGCGACGACATGAAATAATAGGCTCCATTAAATTGAATAAACGTCCAAATCATAAACAACACATTGAAACAGCTGCGGTAACCAGACGGTGGGCGCGAGGTGTTCTGACGATTACCCGTGTGGTAACACCCCTTTTGTTTTTCCATTCTGCAATATTCTAACAACTTATAAAGTTAAATCGTTTCGTTTTTGTTCAGAACACCGGGCAGCTGATCTTTCGATCGATCTGGGCGTGCCAGGGCGGCAGGAACATTCAGAACATACAGCATTGCATGGTAAGATTGACATCCCATGTTTATTTAGTCCGTCACTTAACATGTTGACGGTTAGTAAGTTAGCTGGATACATTCCGTCCGATCGAATAGCGTGGTGGGTTAGTGCGTCGTCTTTCAGTCGAAGGAGTGCAGCTTTGAAACTGTTCGCTAGCTAAATTAAGGATTGTGTTGATTCCCATTGGCCGTGTGTTGATGCCCCTTGCGTTTCCCATCCACGGGGATGAACATGATTATCTTATCCTAAGCCAATATGCTTGTATATCGAAGCTTTACTATCAAAAAATCAAGTTTTGCTCTACCTTTTCAATAGAGCTTTAACACATGCATTGCAATCTGATAATTGATTGTACAAGAAACTGACTTTGCTATAATGTTAAATTATATATAGTTCTAAATACCATAAAACATTAGCCGATGTTCAGTCGAATAACGCGAGCTCTTATGCAAAAACTCATTACTATATATTTATTGAAAGCAACTTTAATGTTATAAAAACAGTATCGTTTTTGTTAAATAGTTTAGTGACAATTGAACTATACGTTTGGAATTTTAACTAATCCTCCTATAAGAGCCCAAGTGCAATTTTCGCCAATAAATGAAAGTTTAACATTGAATGGAAATTTAACAATGCCCCCTTTCAACAGACGCCCGAATGTACTTCAAAAATGCGATGAGGTACCAGCCAGCCGCTTCTCAATGACCGCTAGACGACGCCCTTGAGTCGTATTCTTTCTCATAGAATATATAGATGTTAAAGCAATCGTTTCGACACTTGACTCGTTGTCACCTATTTTGTGTTTCCGTCCTTTATTCAATGGGATTTCGCGAGAACGCTCCAAAGATCTGAATATTGTGTTCACTCAAAATCGCTGCAGTTTCAGACCAGCTGTATTCCTTGAAAATTCAAAAGTCTCTCGTATCGGGAAGAGAGAAACGAAAACCAATCGAAAAAAATAACTTGTTCGGTTTTGAATTTTTATACCTCACACCTCTCAGGCCACAAAACGGGAACTCTACTGCCAAAATTTTGCCCACAAGAAAAACACGGTTTTGCACTGCCAAAGTAAGAAAAGGCCCAAAGAGATACGACGACGCTGCTAACTTTTTTCTACTTCTTAAAATCCGAATTATCCGCCCACCGTAGCCATTGCGTTGTGGCGGGCCATTGTTGCTCTAATTTGCGTACCTAGAAAGACATGTACATATACCAGCGCTATATAATTGATTGTATATTGTTTGTCTCATCGTTGTGCCATTTGTGAACGGACAGGTCGTTCGTGCTGAATACATGAGAGGGTCTCAAAATGTTTGTATTTTATACGGTCGTGTGGTCGAATGGATAGCGCGACCGATACAGAATTATATAGAAAAAACGGTCTTGGGGCTGAATCAATAATGGGTTTAAACCTTTTTTTTTCGAAATCAAACAACACACTGCAATAGCTCCGGTAACCCGACGGTGGGCGAGTTGTGATCTGACGATTACCCGGGTATTAACACCCATTGCGTTTCCTATTAACGGGGATAAACATAAACATCCTATTTGCTATACCTTCAAAAGTCGCTGCTCCAGATCAATTTTAATGATATGGCTGCAGAATTAGAACTGAATGTGGTCGAATAATTGACGCGGCCTACTTATCTACTTCTGAATATAAAAGGGCCATAAACAATAAAGCTAAACCACGTCCGCTAAATTCCACTTTGTCCAAGTTTGCAACCAACTTCGTTTCTGCAGGTTTCGACTCATTAACCTTTCGGTCTGTAGCCTGGAACCATATTAAGCATACTATAGATGGCGTATAACCAATTAAGACCTCTATGAACAGCAGGATGTGACGAGTGGTACCCTCCATGATTCATTGTACCACTCGTTATATCTCGCCGCGCACAGAGGTCTTAATTGGTTATAGGCCATCTCAAGGGGAATAGGATAGGATAGGATATTCATCTTTATCCCCGTGAATGGAAAAACCAAGGGGGTTAACACACGGGCAATCGTCAGATCACCTCGCGCCCATCGTCGGGTTACCGGAGCTATTGCAGTGTGTTGTTTCTGATAGACACATTCCTTTAATTTGGTAGAACTCATTAATCCGCTGGGTTTAGGCAATGTCCGTAAATTGCCTTGCCCAAGAACACACCGACTAGCTAGCGACCAGTTTCGCAGGCGACGCACTTAACCGTTAGACCAACGGGGTAATCCAATCAGGTTAAAATTTTTAGGAATCCTAACTGGCAACTTCTTATTTTGGAACGATTTTAGTAGGTCAATAATATAAACTAAGAAAGGACCAAAAGTACCTTACAAACCTCCCCACGGGATATCCACTCGTTTGGATTGGTAACTCGGAAACCTATTAGTTTCTGCTTGTATAAACAAACGGTATACTCTTTGTATAAAATATACGAAAAGTGATGAGGTAGCCAGGGAACCCGATTGTTTCTGCAAGCACAAATTGTTTTATTTATTTATCAAAGGTCCTGCGTCGATTCCTGACTAAGTTTTGAAAACACAAGAGTGAAAGAAAACACAAGACAGAGGATCGACCACAAGGTATCAGCAAAGAGTACCGTTGATGTAAATTAGGGAGAAGTTAATAATATTAAAATAGCTTTGGAATGAAATTTATTTGTTTAATAAATCTTAGCAGTTCACGAATATCCTATTTCATATTCCAACTCACGAAATCAGTCACGCGAAAAAGAATCTTTCACTCGGGTTATAGCAGGTCATTCCAGAATGGTTGTCGCAGCGGCAATTCTGTTTGGTTTAAGTCTGAATTACCTCGGGCCCACCGCCAGGTTATGGAAGCTATTGCAGTGTGTTAGAGGATAGGATATTCGTATTCATCCCCGTAAATGGGAAAACCAAGGTGGTTAACACACGTGCAATCTTCAGATCACCTCGCACCAATCGTCGGGTTACCGGAGATACTGCAGTGCGGTACCTCTAAATACTACAGGACTGCTTGGACCGCTTGGGTCGCATGGAGCGCTTGAATCGCTTGGAGCGCTTAAATCGCTTACTAATACTTCGTAATTATATTAATGTTAGAGTTAAAGTAAATTTTGGGGGTGAGATTACTGGTTGAGACAGGGTTTATAGAATTACTTTCCATAGCAATCTAAGTGATCCAAACGCTCCAAGCGGTCCTGTAGTATTTAGAGGCACCCACTGCAGTGTGTTGTGTACGATTCAGACGTTCCATCAGTTTCGTAGAAACCATTAATCTATACTGGGTAAACGCAAGATCCGCTTAGTGCTATGCACAACCGTCAAGCCATTCAGTTTTGAACCGGGAAATTATTGTCATATAATTTCTGGTCGGTAAAGAAATTGAGAAATACCTATATTGAGTAAAACCAGCCAACTTCACTAAGTCACCCTTATATAGATGTGGGTGGGCGATTGGCGTAATCTTATTTGATTTTACTCATTCAGAATTTAACGAATTGACAGTGTCCGACGTAGTTTTTTCTCGGTACCTCTAATTACTACAGAATCGTTGGGGCGTTTGGGTCGTTTGGACAGTTTGGATCGTTTGCGTACTATACTTTGTAATTACAAAAGTCGCGGAGAAAACTAAAAAAGGAAAACTCATTAAAACGAAGATTATGATATTAATGTTAGGGATTGGGGTTAAAGTTAGTTCTGGGGTTTAGATTAGTGTTGGGACAAGGTTAGAATTAGTTATAATTTGATACCTATTTTCCCCTGTAACATAATTTTTCCTTCTTTCAGCATATAATTGATACGTCTATACATTCTAGAAGGCATCACGACAATTCAAAAGTGTTTTTCACCAGTCACAGTAAGATAGATAATTTGATGGAAGATTTCTCTGGACCAATCACAAGACGATAATTGCTGGGAGGGTGGAAATCTACCATCACAGTCTGAGCGACATTTCAATGACTTCCCCTACAGACAGAGGATATATTGGTAGGCAGGATATTGCTTTATTCTCGATAGTCATTCACACGACTTCGGTTTGTCTGTGTTTTGCAATATTATAATAACTTGGGCCGACATATACGTGTATCTGATTGTTGAATAAAGACTGCACAATTTTACTTTTTGCCTTTGTAAAAAGCTTTGTATCAAAAACTTGCAGCGTTGTGTATAGGATGTCACTCGATACAATCCTTTTGAGATGTGATTTGTGTTAATTCAAGTTATGAGTTTGGACAAAATACTATTAATGTGTGATCTACTGATTGTAGTATTTGGTACTAGTCTTACATTTTTAAATTGTTATCTATAGGTTGCTACATTCCTAAAATAATCAGTACAAACTGGCAATGTTACAACGGTTTAATCGGCGGAATTCAGAGATTTAGCTAGTTGGAAATTAAATCGAACAAGCCTACATTACCTGTCATATAACAGAAAACCAAGGGAGTTAACACACGGGCAATCTTCAGATCACCTCGCGCCCACTATCAGCTATCGGAGCTATTGCAGTGTTTTTTTGTATTATTCACACGTTCCTTCAATTTAATAGAATGTGCGTTATGTGCCTTGCCCACGGACACAGCCGACTATAGCCAGAGACCAGTTTTGAAACTACAACACTTCGGCTGTTAGGCGACGCACTAAACCCCCAAATTAAACTGTGTCAATTGCAGTGGAACCCCGCTTGGAGACCACCTCGATAACACGACCACCTCATTATCAGGACCACTTCAGTGCCGTCCCAAATAATTTACTATGGTAATGCATTGCATTCTGTTTCTATAACGTGACCGCCCCGGTTTTCCAGACCAGGACCGCTATATATTGGTCCAAAACTTCAAATTTTGACTCCGCTTGAGTGACCACATGTGCTAAATAATTTGCCTTAGTCACCAAAATAATAAGTTGAATTTTTCTATGATAAAAACAATAAGAATAAATTAGCGCACACGAAAGAAAATGTGGCAAACAGAACTGAATCTTACAAGGTAAACTTTAGTATTAAATTAATTCTGCAGTATCTAATAAAAATAATGGCATTTGGTGAAAATTTAGTAAAACTGCAGACGTTTAAGCTACATATGACGACAACTTTCTCCAAATCAAAATTCACTAACACGGCCACCCCGCTAACGCGACCGCTTGATCACGGTCCCATAGGTGGTCAGGTAAGCGGGGTTCTACTGTAGTTCAGATTGTACTGTAGTTCTAATAGTCACTGTTTAGTCACAGCGATTATTGTGTACGTCGCATTTGATTAGAATAATTCAATATTTCAAGTTAGTGTTGTTTATGGCATGTGTTATGAACCAGAATGTTTAATTGGGAACATACAATTACATGGGGGACCTTGTTTTTGATTAAAACAACTAAGCCAAATTAGCGAAATGAACATGCATTTGCGTAACGTTTAGCTACTTCAAAGATGGCAACACTTATGCAGATAAAACGTATGCAAATATACATGTATAAATGTATAATAGGCTTTGTTTTTTTCCCATTAAAATAAAATAGTGATTTCCTAAACATATAAAAGTGTGTATTAATTTGCAAGATTTATTTTAGAGAAACTCTCAAGTTAAGCTGTAAACCAGCACACAGTTGCAAATTATGAAGACTTCGAGACAACTAATGCCGTATGCTCGTATATACAAACACAATGATTTCCGCAATTCTAAAGAAGGCACTGAGCGACCAAAAAAGTTCTTTGACTATAAAATCGAGCGCTTAATAGAATAAAACATCTTGATTAAAACAGTACAAAGGTAAGTTTGTTTTTGATTTATTTGGTGTGTTTGTAACGAATTTTAACAGATGAACAAGGCAATTACACTACTTCTCTTCACACTTGTGTTGCTTGCTTCGACTGCAAATAGTGATGCTTGGTTAATAGCTCGTCGTCGAATGGTTTCTACTCCAACACGACGTCGCCGTGCAAAAAACCAACAAGAAATAGCACCAGGTAAATATCATACGTAGAATAAGTCATTTTTCTCATATAAGTATCATAAGTAAGAATAAGTCAATTTCGATTTCAATCAACTAACATATTTTATGTTTACCCCTTGATTGGACAAATACAAAGTCAAGATTAAAATCCCCTACCGTTGCCGTTGGGTTGCCGGAGCGATTTCAGTGCGATATAAGTGATTGTGAACAGACTTTCATCTTTTGCAAACCATTATTCCAATGGGTTCAAGCAATATCTGCTAAATGCCTCGCCATGAAAACAACCGAATAGTCGGGTACCTCTAATTACTACAGGATCGCTTGGAGCGCTTGGATCGGGCGTTTGAAACCTTTACTCTAACTCTCCAAGCGATCAAAGCGCTCCAAGCGAACCTGTAGTTATCAGAGGTACCGGAATAGCCAACCAGTTTCAAATTTGCAACATTTGGTATATAAAGTAAATCACTTATCTATAGAGCAATCAGTGTGAAAAAAAATTTACAAATCAGAAAAAGTTAAAAATAATAAATGCTTAACAAACAATTGTCCAAATTTCAGAAATGGATTTCGACTTCCAATTTTTGGATGAAATTATGGAAGATGCAGTGCAACGTTAAGTGTCTATAACATATAACGCCAATAAAATGAGCTGTATCCAAACTTGCTTGGAATTTTTGCTTACTTCTTGATTTAACCCGCACCTGTAGAGTAATATAGAGGAAAATTCAACGACGGAAAAGCGAAAAGAAGGCAAGGAAAACTGCACACTAAATGAAGATATGGGCATTATAAAGTTAGTTTTAAACTCAGGGTTAAAGTTAAGGTTAGTTCTGGGGTTGAGATTAGTGTTTAGGGTAGGGTTAAAATTAGTTTGAATAGTTTTAGTAAGAAGTTTCATCTTACCCGCTTTCCCTCCTTTTAGTGTTGCCCCAATATGACCACGTTTGATACGCTTACAGTCGGGACATTTAATAGACATCGTATAATAAGTAATCGCAATAGAGTCTTTTACAGTCACAAAATTTTTTCCCTCCTTTGTTTACATTAAAAAAAAGGCAGTGTTAGTCATAAAAGAGGTATACTGTGGAGGTAACGAAACAGTTTGTGTATCTATTAAAACCCGTGAAAAAGTATAATTTAATTGGCAAGTACGTATAACTAAATCACTGAGTTTACAGAAAAACTTAGAACACTTGGAAAGTAATAAAAATCGCAAACAATTATCACCGGTAAAACAATAAACACAATGAACATATTTACACTTCACAAACTCCATTTACTACATTACAGTTACAATGTCTTTTACCAGATCACATATTTTGTTGTAGATTCAGGTCCTAAACTGACAAAAAAAGGTTGGAAAACACTGGTATAGGACCACATGCAAAACATACTCATTGTACATCTCCGGCTTACGAATAATTTGATTGGACGTCGTGATGATTTTGTACAAAATTTAAGGAACGTGGGAATCATACACATTGCAATAGCTCCGGAAATCCGACGGTGGTCGCGAGGTGATCTAAGGCCCTCGCTGGTTGTCCTTAATACTAACGGGAATAAATATGACTACTACTACAAATCGATAGTAAATTTCAATGCGTCCAAAAAGACTCGGATGGCCGAAGGATTTGCTCCGCAACCTTGTTTAATCGAGGCACATTATATTGAAAAAAGTGTCTGATAGACGATCAAATTTGCTCAAAAAATCCTTTTTATTTGGTAAAAACTTAGGTTAAAAAATGTTATTATTTTCTCGCGGCACACCCAGCGACGATACGGTAGTTTGCCGCTGCACACTGGTTGCGAGCACTGGTTTAGCCCATACTCACCATGAACTACTTTCCGGGAAACCCCGAAAACACTCAACCGTACTCACACCAGTGATCAGTTTGCTTTTGACCCCATAATAACAGGAATAATAAAACGAATGAGAAACTTTTTATGGATGCTAAAATGTATTTGCTGTGCAGTTGCGAATTTTAGATGATTCAGGCAAGGAAAAACTCTCACCAGACCCGAGAATGTTAGCACGGCGACTGTTTTCCATTATTTTAGAGATTTTTTGATCGATATTTTTAGTTTTTGATATGTTAAACCAGAAAAGGACAATTCACTTTAATTAATTAACAAATTAAAAATTATAAAACGAAACTAAAAAAATGCAATAATTGAAATATCGCAGTTTTCTCCCGACACGTCCGCAATAATGTAAAACAAATCAGTTTTCCTATTCTATTGGCGTATTTTGTATACCAACGTAAAAACCTTAAAAAACACGGATATTAAGTTTGGGTAATACGGGAACCCATTAGTTTTTGCTTGCAGAAACAAACGTTAGACACGTTGTATAAGGAATGCCAAGAGTGGGGAAACCAGATCGATTATGCATGAAGAAACATATATCGGGCACTTATAGGGGATTTTTTTACAGAGCCAAATTTTGAACTGATGATGGTCTCGTCACTTGGACCGTTTTTGTATAGGTCGGTATATATGTATCGGTCGCGCTAACCATTTAACCGCACGACCGTACAGACTTATAGGAATTTTAAAATAGTGGTGGTTAAAATGCGTTTGTCCCCATTTAGTCTGTGCATTAAGTTGGTCTGGCTTTCTATACAGTCTAAACAGGATAAAAAATCATGTCTATCTAAGAGGTTGGGACGACGTGTCCTTGTGTTCAACATGATCTATAAGGAATACGAACAGGTAACGTGGGTGTTAGCTCGATATTATACAACAATGAACTGCTCGCTATAACCAGCCAGTTGTTTTCTTGGGCAAGACACTTAACGGACATTGCCTAAACCCAGCGGATTAATGGGTTCTACCAAATTAAAGGAACGTGTGTATCATATACAACACATTGCAATAGCTCCGGTAACCCGAGGATAGGCGCGAGGTGATCTAACGATTGCCCGTGTGTTAACCCCCTTGGTTTTCCCATTTACAGGGATAAATATATGTTTAGTTTTATCGTTGCTTGGCCATGCCTTGGATAAATCAAAGATAACTCGTGCGGTTCAGTATATGGCCCGGGGATAAGTCGAAGATAATTTCTGACTGGGATGAATATCCTATCCAATGTCATAGCTCGGACTAGAAAGCGATGTTCCAAATATTTATCCTATACACCTTTATTTGAAATAGCTAATAAGCTAGTTTGATTAGTGCGTCTTTAAGTCGAAGGGTTTTAGGTTCGAAGCTAATCACTATTTAGTCAGTTGTGTCCTTATATGCAAGGCACTTAGCGGACATTGCCTAAGTTCAGTAAAATAATGGGTTCTCCTAAATAAAAGAACCGTCTGATTCATACACAACACAATGCAACAGCTTCGGTAACCCCACGGCGCGAGGTGATATGACAATCAACATTGTCATAACGTCTGTCAATGACCAAACTCACTTAAAGATAACACTGACATTCCCATCCATGTGTTTAACACTTAATATTACTACCGATTTAAACGCCCATGCTAATGCCACAAATAAAAACAATTGCAGAGCGGGGCGCCAGCAGAAACTTGAGCCAAGAGTCATCGTAACTGATTACCATGCGCCAAGGGCGACTCCGTGTCTTGTAATAATTAGGCTTGTTTTCTGCGAATGTGCCCTTTTTGCCAATGGCCTTGACTTTGCTTGAGTATGTCCAACTGTTTGGGTTAAGTGCCTTACATCGTGGTATAGGCCGAGAGTTTTTAGTCGAGTCGATTTTCATTATTTGCTTTACGGCTGTGAGCATTTTAAAACGCCATATCATTTT
>CH002334.1:0-18342 GCA_000149265.1 Ciona savignyi
GGTTAGAAATTGGGATAATAAAATTTTTCAAATAAATACTGCATGCTTTTATAGGCTATAGGGTAAATTGTTAGCCATCTAAGTAACATGTTTCATTAAAATAAAAAACAATTCTATGTTAACAACTGTAAAAAAATACTTGTAAAAAGACACTACTTTGTATGAAAAGCAGAAGTTAGCTTTAATCAACAAGTGGAATAATACTAACAGATTTTACTGGACCAAGTGGGTGTGTTTACTTCTTCTATTAAAAATACAATATGTGTACTAAGGTTTTTATATAAATTTGTCGAACAAAAATATGAATTGGGTCACATTGCCATTATGTGAAAATGTAAATGAAGCAATTTCTATAAATATTTATTAAACCCTGAAGTGGCATGCCCGTCGTAAACCTAACTTACTCTATTAGTTATGACGCCATAAAGCTAGATCAATTTTTTTACAAGTTGTGTGGTATTTTTTTCTTTCATAACATCCCAGAACTCACTTTATCTATTACAAACCATAAACTACTTATTCTGTATTTTGCCATAAGAAATACAGTAAATATAACATAAAATGATTTTCATCAACCAATATATATTTAATATATACCAGGACTCTAGTCTAACTACAACTGAACACAATATTTATTCAAGCAAAACCCTTGGTTTGGATCACTGAATTTGATGCAGTGTAATTTAAGTTTCGCAAACAAGATAGTATATATGCAGAACACCCCAAAAGAAGGAAAGTACAGATATGCATTTCTAAAATACAAATTTTAAGTTACAGTTGGTCACAATTGTTGCATGTTGAAATAATTACACTGTTGTCAAGGGTAATTTTAAAATCTGCAGTGTTGTTAGAACATTACAATTTAAACTGCAGCATAGCACATACCATCTGTTTAAGTGCAATTTTGGCAGGTTTTTTAGTACAGCAGTACCAGATACTGGTATTACTTGTATTTGAATTGTTTTTATAAATACAGAATATGAGACTCGGTTGCAGTATTGATGACTGGTGCAACATGGCATTGTCGTACTTCATCAAAAACTGAATGCTGAGGCATTGCAATTCAATTATTGATAAGCACAGACTGCTTTACAGTGACTTATGGCGCTTTTCGATTAATAACCCATTAATAATTTAAACCAACTTTTCCAAAACAACACCATGCTAATAACTCGCTATAATTAAGATCTGATAAAAATTAGGGTTACATAGGTGTAATGATAATTGCAATACTGCTTCTTAAAAAATGCAAATAATTATATACAAACATGAAATTACACAATCAAATTGAATAGGAAGGCGAATGAATACAAAGCCAGTTACGAAAAATATTCAGCTGATAAGTAGAGGCAGAATTAGAATTATCTAATAGCTATAATATATATATATCTTACCGAACTCTGGCTTCTCTGGATATATCTCCCACACGCACAACTATAATCTTCACTGTTCCACAGTTTTCCATCACTGAGCATGAGACTGCATCAAATTCTATCTCAGTGGAAACTTTCCCTGGATATCCCAGTATTCCATCGACTTCTACAATGCGTTGGTTGGACGACACACCACCATTCTCAAAAGTCACTTCATGAGCAAGCTACAAGATGAATGCAGTTATAGCAAAGCAACAGTGCAAAAAGCACTTTTAAGCATCTGTGATAAGAAAAGACGACCAAATGGTGTTTGGGGAAGGCTAAGGTAAGGTTGAATCAAAGTCCTTTTCCACATAAAGGTTTGCTCTGCACTGTGGTAAAAGGTATCGTTTAACTTCTTTGATTAACGGGAAAAAACACTGCAAATGCTGAATAGCCAAAGAAGCCTTTCAAGTAGTATATGTAAATCATACACTAATTATACCAGTATGCGTTTTAGGAACTGGTACTGCAAAAAGGCAGAACTCCCAGAAGAAATTTAAAGTGCCATATTTTCAATTTTCCCACAATAAATAAATCAGGTATGAAATTACAACCCATGCTCAAGGGGCATGCATATGTAATGAAGCGAAGGTAAACATGCAATAAAGGAGGCATACAAATTTAGATTGAAATTCTCGATCCAATAAAAAACAGGTCAGCACAATATGGGCATGCATGGCCAAATGCTTTGAAAACCATATGCATTAAAACTTTATAATTTTAATTTTAACATAGTGGTATTGTTACACCTCACTATTTTGTAAGTATACCATAAAGTTACCCACTATACGAAAAAAATGATAAAACAAGTGTGACATTATCGTGGTTGGATTGCTTAAATTAAGGGTATTTTGTGTTTGAAATGAAAGAGAATGTGTTACTTAAAAATAAACAGATACAAATGGTAATTGTCATGAGGTGAAAAATAAAAGGGCTGCGATTGTCTCCGAGTGGAATTTTAAAAGTTATTAAGACGTCCTAATCCAACAGGAATTTATAGAACAAGCACTAATCAAACAGGCTTCACATTTCTTGTATAAGGCTACACTTTGATTACTCGTGCATCGATTTTTGATGAGTGATATTCATAAATTGTTTGGAAAAGCGCACAATCGCAGCCCTGCTGTGTATCTAGCTAAGACTAAAATGGCAAAAATATAGGTATTTGTGAATAAAAAGTAAAAACAGTAACGAAGGTAATAAAGCAGAGAAAATTATTTAGCCAAACTGAAAATTTAAAGGGGAAAAGTGCAGAAAACCCCACAACGCAAAATTTAAGATGCAAACCTGTTCTGGGGATCCTCCTTGAAGGACCTGCAAGAAATTGCCAGCGTACTTTGATTTGCTACGATTTTGCAATTAAAAATTATGCAACAAACATAGGTAAATTAATATTCTCGCGGTTTCAGAATTAAGATAGTAATTGCAATAAAACTTGTACAAGTGTTTTATTTCATTAGGATTCGGATTTCCATAAAAATTTCCATAACATTTTTACACATGTACAAAGATTATTGTTACAATTTTCTAGAGAGTCAAAAAATTGGATAAAAAACATTTACTTGATGTCTTCTTGCCAATAACCAAGCTTATACACAACCTGCATTCAAATTTCAACGAGAATAGTTAAAAAGCTAAATAGTGTTTTTAAGGGTTATTAAAACCTGACAACACTATTTAATCATATAACAATACAGTTAAAATCAGTTTTTTTTATTTTTAAAATTTCAAATGGTTTAAAACTAAACCATCACCAATTTTACCTTTTATGGGGTGCAGACAAAATAAACCACAATTAAAAGCTTTGGATATCTAATTTTGTTATTTTTTAAATACTCTTATAAACCTCTGGTTATAAGTTAATTTTGTTGTTAAATGTATGCTAGGCATTGTACACAATTAGTGATGCAAGTCCACAAATGCACTACATAGACCCGCTTCTGAACCAGGGATGTCCATTTCAGAATCAAGATTTAATTTCAATTCGATGAGAAAATGATTTTTGACTTATTTTTTGATTCTACCAATTCGAAATTAAGTGCTCATAGTGAAGAAAATTAAGTTTTATGTATATAATTTTGATTCAAATGTGAAAAAAAAAATAGTTTTGGTGGTGATAGAATTACAATTATTTTATCAAATTACATGCAATAATACTTTTTTGAATCACAAACATAAAAAACGTTTTTTTGTTTTTCTCTAAGTATACTACAGATCTGTTTGAAATTCTACATTCGAAGTTATTGATTCGGATTACGATATCCATATCTTTAACTGACAAATGAAGAAAACACACGTTTGCCTATCAACATTATCTACTGGCCGTTTTTAACATGCCATAACTTTCACACCACTTAAAGTCAGTGAGCTCAAACTGGGATCATACCCCTTTTAGATACATCATTATATATATATATATATATATATATATATATATTACTAGCTCAGTGTTAGAATCGACTGTTTAAAATATAACAGAATGATCAATACATAATGGGCAATACTGCTTATATAAAGAATTAACACTCGATTCTGCATTATTGCAAAAAAAAAAAAAATAATGTATAATGGCAATATCGTTGCAAGTCAAAAATTTAAAATAGCAGATTGATGTGTATAATGGTATTGCATTGCTATCATGCCAAAATTAGACAATTGTGCACATTGCAAAATTTTTGTTGTGGGTTATACTAAAAGGACATAAATGTTAGTAAGTACAAGTACAAGTACAAGTTCAGTTAGTAACTGCTGCAATACATTATAAGACACCATTGATAAAATAAAGTATGATACCACTTAAAGATGGCATTTCGTTTACAGGGGAAAAAGCAATACAGTCCACTGGGATCAGAATTACACCAACTTCCCTATTATTAATCTACTTTTTTTGGTTTTCTCATGCCCACTGAAAGGTTACCGGAACTATTGCAGTGTATTGCTCATGATTGATACCTTCTTTCAATTTTGGTACAACCCATTAATCTAATTGGTTTAAGCTATCTGATTTACTGGCTGAACTAAAACCGCAACTGAGTCGCTAGCAGTTTTGAAAGTGCAACCCGCTAAAAAGAGATACACTAACCCACTAAGCTATGCAGTCAAACAAAAAGTTTTTATAAGTTTAAGTATACAGTCAGAATATGTAACACAAGTGTTTACTCTACATGTAAGACATGTATACCAATCACCCACTATTTACTATGTGCTGGTTTAATGTGGATTAGGTCTGTTTATGTAAAGTGTAAACTTTCCAGTGGATTTCATAAGTTGTGGCGGCAGTGATTAAGTTACCAGCAACAAACATGTGCTCTGTAATTCAGAGTTTTATAAAGTTACACTTAACTTGTGGGTTTTTAAGTTCAAAGGCACTTACCCGCTGTAGATTTGAACTTATATGCGGATTAATTTTTTGACCAGCAAATAAGTCCCTTGAAGCTTTAACACGATACCAAGCTCTACTGTGCGGCATTTCATCCTTTAATAAAATTATATAGTGTTTATTACAAGTGGTATCTCATGTAGCTATTTTTATAGTGCCAGTATTAAAAATAATCCTATTGTACATGTTTAGTAATTATCAAAATTTAGGGTGTAATATTTCACCAATGTATGTTTTCAGTCTTTTTATTAACCTAGGTAGAGAGGTGAGTACCTGTTGTTGTTCAACATGTCTGCAACTTCAGTTGTATGAAGATAAAAGTAAAAAGTAGAGATACATAAATATATTTTTAGGTTCTTTTAATTTTGCACCTGCATTTTGAGCGCAGCAATATTGGAAGCATCTTCTTCTGTGATTTGTTCTGGTTTATCCATGGACCTCATGAAAGCAGAGACGACCTCATTCATGCGATCATCTTCAGACTTGGGCCGTCTCATCAGGACAGTATCCTCCGCTATATTTCCAAGTTCTGAAAAAAATAAATATTACTACATGTGTATTACAAGAAATATTTTATAGTCATAAAAATTAGCAATTTGTTAAATTGACAATTTCTAACGGAGTGCTACAAACTAAATTACATTCACCAAACAAAAAAGGAATTTACCCCAAACAGTAGTGGTAGGTAAACATCCACAACAAAACTAAATTAACCATAAGATTAAAACTTACCAATTTCCAGTCTTTTATCCTTTGGAGTTTTTTTTCCACATATGTCTTTATCCGCAAGAAAAGCAAGTGTAACCAGCAATGGAAAAAATCCAAAAGTAACACATGCTTCCCACAAATCGACCTGGTGTATAACATATTGGGTTTATATAAAGTAAAAATTACAACCCATCGGGAGCAGACATTGTAATATTGTCAATTATTGTCAAGTGTCCAATTATAATTTACTTTCACGTATATATAAATAGTATTATGACCAGAGTCTTAAAATCAGTCAACATTGGCAAAGTTTTGGAAAAAACAACGTTTAAACAGAGAATAACACACAAATTTAAGAATGCAAAAGAAATGAAAATCCTTATCATGTGTGGGAAATTTGGTATGATTTAAATACCACTAACTAATATGTTTCATTAAATATTCATGGGAAAAGGAAGACTGAAAAAAGAGTAGCAATTGCATAAATTGTAGTGTGGAATTTTTAAACACACATGCAGTCCAACACACAAGGTAAATAAACTATGAATGGAGATTTAGCATCTGGAGTAAAGGAGTATGCATTTTAAAAGAATATACCCTATTTAACAAGCAGGTTTATGGTTAAGAGTTTGACACATGTTTCCTTAAATAAACTGTTCGCCAATACCATGGAACATATTGTAATGTACATACAATATGTCGCTTAAACAGGGAAATGTATCCATGTGGTATTCAAGTGTAAGTAGTGTGTATAAGACTTCACAATTAAAGCGACCCTACATGTCTTATGATTATACTTGCCAACACTCTTAAATAGAATTACAACCCCTTTACTATACTGCACAAATTAATAAAATAAAATATACCAGGCATCTTTTTATAACAAATTATTTTAACGACTTTTTTATTGTACCATACCTTATCACGGGTGTTTACAACCAGCACTATATATATCCAGCCATATGCAAAGACTGCAAAAAATGCAGTTGTAAAAAAGACGCTCATACGACGGATCCTGCGTTCTTCACCATCCGGTATTGAATAAATACATACTGCCACAATTACCAACAAGTTGAATGAGGCAGAACCAACAATTGTCCCTAAAAATATAAACAAAAAATCATTTAAAATAGAATTTGGGATAGAAAACCACTTGTTTATTCCCGATAACTTTCTGTAATAGATTCTCTAAAAAACTAAAAATGCCCACTAGTTTCCATTTTCTTTTCCGGCATATAATTTTTGCCAATAAAGCAATAATACTAAGTGCATGCTAAATCCTATTATGCGAAATGTTTGCAATGTCATCTTAACTTCTGCCTGATGGCATAATAAACCAGCAAATAAACCTATCTATATATATAGAGTAAGTGTTTCATAAATGTACATGGTAATACATTAGGGAATGACTTAAGTTAACTAACCTGGTCCCAACTCTCCAGCTACAAAATTATTTCCCACTATCTCAATGACAGATAGCAGAATCTCTGGAGCTGATGATCCCAATGCCATGAGAGTCAAGTTTGCCACCGTATCATTCCAAACTCGTACTTTCACTGTCTCAAATCCCTCCTCCAATTCTGGCCGCGCAACCTTAACCTAAAAATAAATCAAAACTTTTAGTAAACTATTACAGTGTAACAGTGTTTCATTTTATTATTCAAATATAAATATCACACCTTGTATTAGAAAGCACAAAGTGTTAACTACACTACATAGAGCATGAATCACTTGTTAAATAGTTCTATTTTGTTATTTATTTAAGGTAACCGTATTTTAAGTGTTAATGATCATACCAGGCATTTGTTTTACCGAACAGATATATGACCAGCACAGCAATGCTGTATTACCCATGGTTGGGTTTGAACGATAAAATAAAATTTCTGTTCCTATCGACTGAGTTGATAAGCAGAATATGGGAAGTTTTAAACTTTTTTAAATGTTTTAAAAGATTAATCCATCCAAATGACGCAGTGTACAATACCTCTGTAGTTTTACTTGTGATGACCTCAATTGCACACATAAAGACATCTGCAATGATGGATATTGCCATAAAACTCCACAATAGACCAAAGCCATACAGGAAAATACGAAATCCTTCACTCCATATTGATTCGTTGATCAGCGGCAGTATTAACCCTGAACTGCACCGAAAATAAGTGAGATCTGGACACGTTAGATTTGTACTATTGTTTTCCATTTTAACATTCCTCTCCTTATCCTAAATGCAAAAAATAATGATTATGAATAAACTGTCACAATAAACAGACCAAAGTTCTTTTACCTAGAAATATAAAACGCGGAAAAAAACGGAAGACGGAAGTGAAAAGTTAAACCCCTTAACAATGGGCTACGGACCTAAAAATTACAGAATTTGTTAATTGAACCGTGCTCTTTCGAATGATAATTTTTGATTTGAAAAAAAATGTAAAATATTAATATCGAATATGAATATTATTAATATTCACGCATTTATAGAGTTTTCGCCAGTTATTCCTTTGGATATGTTGTAGCCCTTGCCAATACCTTCAAATTGATATATAAATTATATACAATATCCGCGGGGGGCTATATGCACGAAGCGTCTGAATATTCACAACTCGTTATTTAGGGATGCTGCGGTTTTCATATCCAGATGAACATTTATGGAGTTTTTGCCAAAAAATCCTTTGTATATGTTGTAGCCCTTATAAATACCTTTAATTTAAGGTAAAGTTTATATAGAATAACCGCAAGAAACTATATGCACGAAGTGTCTGAATATTCATAACTCTTCATACAGAGGGATGTATCGGAAGATGCTGCAGTTTTCTTATCTAGATGGATATTTATAGAGTTTTCGCCAATTATTCCTTTGGATATGTTGTAGCCCTTATAAATACCTTCAATTTAAGGTATAGTTTATATACGATAACCGCGGGAAGCTATATGCACGAAGCGTCTAAATATTCATAACCCGTTATACAGGGGGGTGCACTGGAAGATGTCTGCGGTTTTCTTATCCAGATGGACATTTATAGAGTTTTCGCCAATTATTCCTTTGGATATGTTGTAGCCCTTGCCAATACCTTCAAATTGATATATAAATTATATACAATATCCGCGGGGGGCTATATGGACGAAGCGTCTGAATATTCATAACTCGCTTTACAGGGGGGTGCACTGGAAGATGCTGCGGTTTACTTATCGAAATGGACATTTATAGAGTTTTCGCCAATTATTCCTTTGGATATGTTGTAGCTCTTATAAATACCTTCAATTTAAGTTATAGTTTATATACAATAACCGCGGGAAGCTATATGCACGAAGCGTCTAAATATTCATAACTCGCTTTACAGGGGGGTGCACTGGAAGATGCTGCGGTTTTCTTATCTAGATGGACATTTATAAAGTTTTCGCCAATTATTCCTTTTGATATGTTGTAGCCCTTTCCATTTCTTTCAAATTAAGGTATAGTTTATATACGATAACCGCGGGAAGCTATATGCACAAAGCGTCTGAATATTCATAACCCGTTATACAGAAGCTGATTTGATGAGAGATGTTAGGATTTTTTTTATTTAAATGGATGGCTTTTTGCCAACTTATGCTATAAATTTGTGCTTGTATTTTGTTGTTGTAAATTTGTTTGCACAAACATGTTGTTGTTTACTTGCAATTGACTTGTTTGGCTCGAGTGATATCTATATGGTGCGAAAGAAGAAGTTATCGGCCCCGGTTGATGGTGCGGCATGTTTTTAATCGGCGTCGGTGACGCTTTAATCACGTTATCAAACCTCATTATCGAAAGTTGTATATATTCTGTAGTTTTCATGAAATTGTTCCAGTTCATTAGAACACTGTTACTCTGCCGATTGAATCCTTGAGCTATTTAGAAATCGTTTGTACGAAATCTTTGTAAGAGAATCTAAAAGAGAAAAAATGTGGACAACCAAGGTAATATTATGTTTAATTTATTTATTAACAATACATATTTTTAACCATTTGTTATTGTTAATGTAAATTGTATAAACCGTTTTATATATTTTAGAATCATCGAGGTCGAAATTCATTTCGCCGAGGTTCGAGGATGCCCGTCATTAGATATCCCAAGGGGATATTTGGTAAACAAACAGCTCGAATTATTCCCGAGTCGAAGTGGGAGAATAAGATCTTCTACCTGGCGGACAGCAATGCTCGAGATCTCGTGTCTGAAACTTAGTGGGTTAGTAAGATTTCGGCGTCAAGAGACCATGTATATACTTGGTTTAATTATGTGTGCCGATACTATGTCGGATATAACAGACATGTTACGACACATGGTTATTTTATTTAGTACCAAAAATGAATCTTTATCTAATTTTAGTTGGAACTTTTTGTCTCAAAAAATTAAAAGAGAAACGAAGATGGACGAGTCCTTCTTTTCCGTTGACGATGATGAACCAGACGATGATTTAACCCCCGAATTTAAAAATTGTAATCAATTTACAAAATATTTTTCAAGTGTTATATCTCAGGCCCGAAATGAGGCTGAATTTTCAGAAGTAAGCGGTACAAACCCATTTTACTGTCCAAAATTGATCACCAAATTTATTGAAAATTGGATACCTAAACTTCCGTTATAGACGGCTCTGACGATCGGTAATCTTGGCCGGCACGGTAGTTCGGACGTTTACAAGGCCAACTGCAAACAGTTCATTAAATTGTCAAAACTAAACGAACAAAATTTAACACGAGACAATCGAACACAGGGGATAATGGAAAAAAGTCAGCAGGAATTAAAACGCACACGTTGTCACGGTAGACGGTTTAAAGGCTTAGGGGAGTTTGCAAAAATATACCATGACGAACACAACGGCTTAATACGTGAATTTCAGGACGGGCTTAAATCGCTAAGAAAAAGAAAACAAACCAACTCTCAACCCGTGGGAATCCATGGGAATCATTGGGTTACCGTCTCCAACAAATTTTCCACAGATAACAGTACAATCAATATATATGACAGTTTACCATCTGAATTGAGTAAAACGGACAAATATAATATTTCTACTTTTTTTAAATGTAGACTCAACCAAATTAACGCTTCGTTTTCCAAAGGTGCCCAAACAAGTAATTGGTTCAGGAAATTGCGGCGTCTATGCGATTTCGTTTGCGGTTGCCTTGTGTATGGGGCTAAATCCAGAAAATCTAGTATATCCAATTAATCGTCTCCGAGAGGATATTAAAGGTATGAAAAGGTATAGAAAAAAGGCAGATTACTCGCTTGTTTTCGGAAACTTCATGTAAAACAAAACAACTTAAAGCACAAAACAGTTCTCTTAAAGTGGATCTCTTCTGCCATTGCAGGCTTGCTGGTAATGACAACGGTTACATCCAATGCTCCAGATGCGACGGATGGTACCATTTTTCTTGTACCAGGACGTCTATTCCAGAAAATGTAATAGGATCCAACGTAAAGTGGTACTGTGATAACTGTGTGCTTTAAGCGGGTAGTTGAAACGCACACTTCCAAACAATGCTAAGGTCTTTTCTACCAAACTTGTGATGGACTTTTCTCCACACACCTGAACTGTTTTTTTTTACGTTACTGTGTTACTCGTAGAACGCAAAAAAAAAGCTGTGTGGAGAACATGCACTTACATCTCTTTATCTGTCGCATCTCGTATGTTAAAATACGTGAAATGGTACAATATAGCAAGACATTATAAATAAGGTGCGTTCAAATAAAATAGAAAAAATGCGATTATCTATCTTTGTACAGCAAAAGTCTGCAGTGGTGCAAGTTAGTTTATCGTATTTTTTTCCTAATGGCATTTCTAAACATCGGCGACCAACAAGGTGTTAAAAAGATGAACTTGTTTGTCGAAATGAGATAACGCAAATACCTATTCATCTCAAGACAACTGTAGCATCTTCCAATGCACCCCCTCTGTATAACGGAGTATGAATATTCAGACGCTTCGTGCATATAGCTTCCCGCGGTTATCGTATATAAACTATACCTTAAATTGAAGGTATTTATAAGGGCTACAATATATCCAAAGGAATAATTGGCGAAAACTCTATAAATGTCCATCTGGATAAGAAAACTTCAGCATCTTCCAGTGCACCCCCCTGTATAACGGGTTATGAATATTCAGACGCTTCGTGCATATAAGCTTCCCGCGGTTATCGTATATAAACTATACCTTAAATTGAAGGTATTTATAAGGGATACAACATATCCAAAGGAATAATTGGCGAAAACTCTAAATGTCCATCTGGATAAGAAAACTTCAGCATCTTCCAGTGCACCCCCTGTATAACGGGTTATGAATATTCAGACGCTTCGTGCATATAGCTTCCCGCGGTTATTGTATATAATCTATATATCAATTTGAAGGTATTGGAAAGGGCTACAACATATCCAAAGGAATAATTGGCGAAAACTCTATAAATGTCCATTTCGATAAGAAAACCGCAGCATCTTCCAGTGCACCCCCTGTAAAGCGAGTTATGAATATTCAGACGCTTCGTCCATATAGCCCCCCGCGGATATTGTATATAATTTATATATCAATTTGAAGGTATTGGCAAGGGCTACAACATATCCAAAGGAATAATTGGCGAAAACTCTATAAATATCCATCTAGATAGGAAAACCGCAGCATCTTCCAATGCATCTCTTGATGACGAGTTATGAATGTTCAGACGCTTCGTGCATATACTTTCCCGCGGTTATTGTATATAATTTATATATCAATTTGAAGGTATTGGAAAGGGCTACAACATATCCAAAGGAATAATTGGCGAAAACTCTATAAATGTCCATCTGGATAAGAAAACCGCAGCATCTTCCAGTGCACCCCCCTGTATAACGGATTATGAATATTCAGACGCTTCGTGCATATAGCTTCCCGCGGTTATCGTATATAAACTATACCTTAAATTGAAGGTATTTATAAGGGCTACAACATATCCAAAGGAATAATTGGCGAAAACTCTATAAATATCCATCTAGATAGGAAAACCGCAGCATCTTCCAATGCATCTCTTGATGACGAGTTATGAATGTTCAGACGCTTCGTGCATATACTTTCCCGCGGTTATTGTATATAATTTATATATCAATTTGAAGGTATTGGAAAGGGCTACAACATATCCAAAGGAATAATTGGCGAAAACTCTATAAATGTCCATCTGGATAAGAAAACCGCAGCATCTTCCAGTGCACCCCCCTGTATAACGGATTATGAATATTCAGACGCTTCGTGCATATAGCTTCCCGCGGTTATCGTATATAAACTATACCTTAAATTGAAGGTATTTATAAGGGCTACAACATATCCAAAGGAATAATTGGCGAAAACTCTATAAATATCCATCTAGATAAGAAAACTGCAGCATCTTCCGATACATCCCTTGATGAAGAGTTATGAATATTCAGACACTTCGTGCATATAGTTTCTTGCGGTTATTCTATATAAACTTTACCTTAAATTAAAGGTATTTATAAGGGCTACAACATATACAAAGGATTTTTTGGCAAAAACTCCATAAATGTTCATCTGGATATGAAAACCGCAGCACCCGTAAATAACGAGTTATGAATATTCAGACGCTTCGTGCATATAGCCCCCCGCGGATATTGTATATAATTTATATATCAATTTGAAGGTATTGGCAAGGGCTACAACATATCCAAAGGAATAACTGGCGAAAACTCTATAAATGCGTGAATATTAATAATATTCATATTCGATATTAATATTTTACATTTTTTTTAAAATCAAAAATTATCATTCGAAAGAGCACGGTTCAATTAACAAATTCTGTAATTTTTAGGTCCGTAGCCCCCTGTTAAGGGGTTTAACTTTTCACTTCCGTCTTCCGTTTTTCCGCGTTTTATATTTCTAGGTAAAAGAACTTTGGTATAAACAGGGGGCATATAGAAGAAAGTAAAATCTTTGTAAAATGTGACTTGAGTCATCACACTATTACGAATAAGTTACCAAATATTTTAAATGACAAAACTTACGAGGCTGGTATTGTAAAAATGCATAACCTATAAATATTTTTATTTCAATCTGTGGTACGAGATACCGATAAGCTTACAAAAAAATTGCGGAGCGAAATAACATTCTCTTGCTTGCATCTGCATACGATAATACCAACCTTCGTGTTAAATACATATTCATTGTTAGAGCGTGTGGTATATAGAACGGAATTACATCCATTTTAACACGTATTCCTGAACACCTAAACACCGTGACGCTATGCTCTCGTCTGATTGTAGTATGGTACCGGCGCACGGTTTGTTTTGGACAAACAAACAACAGTTCAAAGGAAAGCCATTGCAAAGATGTCTTACTCATTACTGCCCTCTGACGATAGTGGAAAGTTGCCAGTGTGCAGTCGGTTTTCAGTGGATATTTGTTTCACTTCAACTTTGAACCTTTAAAACTTAGTTTTGTAGTACAGTAGTAACCGCTACCAGCTTTATTATTTTTTTTGTCGCGTGGGCGATCAGACTTTGCTCCAGACGAAACAACAGGATTCGGTGCCGTACGGTGGTGTGGCTGGCTGGTTGACGTGACCGACATATACCAACAATGCAAAAACCGTCTAAGGCACGAGCCCATCATGGTTCGAACCTCATACCGGTTCATACATCTAATAGCGTTTAGAATAAAAACGACCCCATCGTCGTTTGTTACATTTAACAAATCTGGCGCGTGAGTGACCTTGTTTGAGACGGCGTGTATACAGAGATCTTGCTCGAAGTGCGTTTGCTCTTCGTGTTTGTATGTAAGTCTGTAAAGTGAGAAACCGTTATCTATATTGCAATAACCTACTACTGATAAATTAATGCATGACCACTAATTGTTGCAATCGTTGTTGTGTAGTAATTGGAGTTTCTGAGAATTGGAGTTAAATGGCTGTTGGGCTAAGATCAGGATTAAAATTATTACGGGGACTATATTTCTGTTAAGGATGTGGGGTTTACGTTGGAAAAATAATTAAAGGGACATTACTTACTTAAACAAATCTAATAACTCTTAACTTTTACTTCAGCACAAACAATACTCATGCCGTCCTTATTTGTATTTTAGTGAATATTGTTTACAAGCGATGTACCACTGGTTGTCAATATTGTGTTCAGGATCGAACACTTATATATTAGTACTGAAAAGAAAATATATATATTAGTAGGCTACTGTATGATTGAATTTCTTTATGATTAATATGTTTCGACAACGCCATCTTGCGAAAATGTCGCCACAAGATTGCATAGACATCTGAAATGCTTTATTTTGCAGAAAAGGATTTTTGCAATGTTGCGGCATTTCTCACAGAAACTTAGCAAGTAGATCGTTCACACGGATTGTTTTAAAGAGTAATCTCCTTAATGGTTTCCTTCCTCTTAATATACACTATAGAAAATAAATTCTGATGTGAGATTTTTAAAAAATCTCGTGTCAACTGACTGGCCGCTTCCAAATCTATTGTGAGAAAATAAGTATATCCTGCGTTCCCACAAATATATTAAAGTTAAACAATACCACCAATCAGCTTGCGAATGTCGATAAAGAATAGACAGCTGTGGTATATATACAACTTATCTATGAAAAATATTCACTTTGCAAAAGTACAAAAACAAGGTAAGTTTGGTTTTGTTGGTTCAGTTTTTGCATTAGGTTGGTGTGGTCGGTACTGTCCTTGAACAGACAATTAGTGGACGTCACCTGAACCCCATTGATAGACTCTACTACAAGTAAAGGAACGCCTCAATCATATTCAATAGACTAATACATCCAGTAAACCGACGACGGGCCCGAGTAATCTGACGATTGTCCTTGTTGTATTTCATTCGCGTTTTTTTATTAACGGGGATAAACCATTATTTTAACCTTATATTTGCAGATGAAC
Organism: Ciona savignyi; assembly: GCA_000149265.1. Taxonomy (NCBI): domain Eukaryota; kingdom Metazoa; phylum Chordata; class Ascidiacea; order Phlebobranchia; family Cionidae; genus Ciona; species Ciona savignyi. Next base: position 15,391 of record CH002334.1, read on the forward strand.
AAGTTAATTCTCGTAGCTGTTTTGATCGGTTTATTGATGGGTACGAACCAAAGTGTGGATGCTTGGTATCGTCGAAGACACGTCTCCACATGGAAATGGAGTATGTATCGTATTCAGCCTCGTTTCATTTGATAAAAAATAGTTTTACAATGGGCAGTTAGCCGGTGACTGCGTGTTGTCTCAAGCTTATTATTTGTTTGGGCCCCTTTGATGTCTCCAATCCACTCAATATTAACCAAATATTCAATAAACAATTATGGCTATGGCACTTACACAAATTATCCAGTAATATCCAAGTGGGGTTTCATTTCATTTTTGCTATGTGTTACAACAACTGTCTTTTTATTTATTTACGAAAATATAACACTTTTTTTATTCATTTGCAGACCAAAGACCACAACAAGGTTGGTGATGGTTGAATCATTTATATTTTATCCGTTAAAAATATAATCATATATTTCTTATTTCAGAATCCGACAATTTGTCGTACTTAGATGAAGATAGCTTTGATCTGAAAGGTAAACATATAGGAAAGGCACGAGTAAAGTTACAAGAATATAACTTATTAGTAGATTTGTACGTGGGGTTTTCCAGACGTTATAGTGTTGAAACTAGTGATGCTGGGTCCATCGCTTGGCCCCATAAAAAGGAAAAAAAAAACTTGGCGTACGACATTAAACGTACATCATTTTTACTGGCTTTACTTATCATTTCACTAAGAATTTTATTTCAGATATTAAAGCGATATTGGATCAACAGTAATTAACTAACATATCTCCTGCAAAGGTTTGTAAATTATTTTTTCATTATTTTTTATTTTTATTTTATTTTATAATTTATTCACAACTAAAAACTTGGGAGCCGCGTTGCTAATATAGGATGTTACTTACCTGAGTGTATGGACCTCTCGCTGATAGAAATAAACATCACCACTAAATGTTCTTTGTAATAGAATACTTGAATTAATATTATATTCTTTACAGGAAAGCGACCGAAAAAAATGGAATTCTTCATTGAAATCGTATTCGCAAATAAATCAGAAATAACAATTTTGTGTTAAATTATTAAAGGTTTAAAGCGCAAACAACAATATATAAAGCCGCTATCGATAGAACCCATAATTCTCTGTTGTTTACGAGACATTTATTAAATATATAAAAAAGCTAGACCGAATGAATAGCTTTTTAGGTTAGTGTGGCGGCGTTCAACTAATTATTTTCCCTATCTCTCCAATGCAAACTGACCTCACAAAAACGACTGTCACTCAAAATCCTGACATAGGAAGTCTTAGATTTTTTCACAATTTAAAATTGAAGCTTGGATCTGCAACCTAAACTCAAAACCCTACAAAATTTTGTTTAAAAATTTTGAGCCCATACCCCTTCGTACATCGGCAACTTTTTTCCAACAAAACAGCTAGCAGATGCACATTCAACACCTTTATTTTACAAAGCACTGCTCCACGATTACAAAACTTTACAGCTAAACGAGAACACCGGGCGCGCAGCCTAGCACATGCTGCTTTCAACAAAACAAACATTGGGGAATCACCACCATTGTTACTCAGCAAAACACTAGTTTAAAAACAATGACTCATGGAGGGTACCACTCGTCACATCCTGCCGTTCATAGAGGTCTTAATTGGTTATACGCCATCTTGGAAACGGTGACCGTTCCAGTTTGGTTTAAACTGTTTGAACTTACTAGTAGAGGTCATTCTGTGAGACTCCGGTTCAAATTTTAACCGTTTCGGTTGACTGCTTCGGCTATTACAGGCCTTCGACTGAAGGGTGGTCATTCTGTAGATTTCATTTGGCGACAGTGTCACTGGTGATGACTGAAACTCTTCGTACACATTAAAATTCACTGCTTGATGTTCCACAAGTTTCAGCACATTTTTTCACTGTAATTTGAAAGGTTTAAAGTCCATAACCAGGGTACAAATAGTTGTTTTTGAGTAAAAAAACACACCCAATGTCACCTTTGAGTCTCGTGTGACCACATTTTGTCCGCCTCCACTTCTTTCACCAATGTTTGACAATCAAGGATGGTTAGGATTGGTTAGTTTTTATATCTTCTGTATGCATAAGTGTCCAACAACACATCTAGGCCTTCACACCTGCCCAAAAATTGAAAAATATGAAAAAAAGGTACACATGTGGATACCAAGAGGAGTACATTTTTCAGTCCTATATCACAAATCGGATTAACAGTCTGTATCGAAAGATTGTCTGGTATTTATAAAAGCCATTCGAAGTTAGGTTCTTGAAAAAATATCCGAACGACCCTCTACCGAAGTGAAAATAACCAAAAATGAGAAAAAATGACTAATTAATTACTTTGCTAATTAGCATAAGTAATTAAGTGTAAGATTTTAGACAAACAGTTGACTAGTAACATTTATCCACACTCAAATTTCTATAAATTTGGAGATTTTGGCAAAAAATTCAAAATAGCCCGTTTTTCATTTAGGAGGCGTTCAACTAATTATTTTCCCTATCTCTCCAATGCAAACTGACCTCACAAAAACGACTGTCACTCAAAATCCTGACATAGGAAGTCTTAGATTTTTTCACAATTTAAAATTGAAGCTTGGATCTGCAACCTAAACTCAAAACCCTACAAAATTTTGTTTAAAAATTTTGAGCCCATACCCCTTCGTACATCGGCAACTTTTTTCCAACAAAACAGCTAGCAGATGCACATTCAACACCTTTATTTTACAAAGCACTGCTCCACGATTACAAAACTTTACAGCTAAACGAGAACACCGGCGCGCAGCCTAGCACATGCTGCTTTCAACAAAACAAACATTGGGGAATCACCACCATTGTTACTCAGCAAAACACTAGTTTAAAAACAATGACTCATGGAGGGTACCACTCGTCACATCCTGCCGTTCATAGAGGTCTTAATTGGTTATACGCCATCTTCAGGCCAAAAGTGCAGATG
>CH002331.1:0-58541 GCA_000149265.1 Ciona savignyi
ATTTCTATTTACATTATACATGACAAAAGTCAAGAACTTGGAATGATCAACCTAAAAAAGTAGACGAATAAATTATATATATTTTACCACTTAATTTACAAGTATTTTCTAAATTTTTAAATTAGTCTGTCTACGTCACCAATATATTCTTTTTTAAGACTGACAATGTTAAGATTCAGAACCGTTAAGAAGTACCTGTTATTCGACGTATCCCGCATGCCATCCTGCTTCCTACCATATGGATGGTGAGTCATGTGCGACAGCGGTTGCCGATGAAGAACGTTTGCTATGCTTTCGGTGTGCTCTATACCATATCCGCTTCCAGTGCGACGTATTTTGGGGGGGATTATCTTTCCACCCCTAGTAGGAGTGATCTCGCCCTCACTAAATGCTGAATCTTTTTCTGACGCACTATGGAAAATAATATATAAGTTGTATGTGTATACTTTGTATTATCAACCAAAATAGGGTACGCAACCGAAACCTTTATTTTTGTATAGGAAAATAAGCGAAGCAGTACTGTTCTATATCTGTTCTTTTTGCTATACAATCTTTAATTAGGTGATATTGTGAAACGACTGAATTTAGTCAATCCAATCGAGACAACGTTGACGTTACAAAACGAAAGTCGCCAGGAGACGGTTCCAATCTGAACCCCACCAAGCTTATGAAGAAGAAGAGCTTACTTTGTAACAAAAACAATATCACGAATGTTTTAACCAAATATTGCATGATAAAATATCAAGTTATGTCAATTCACAAGCATTTTTGCGTACAGCTCTAAAGAGTCGTCAACATTTGTTAAAAAATAATAAGAATTAAAATAAGAACGTATATTACTTAGAATGTCCAGAAAGTCTGGCTTGCGTTTTTAAGACACTTGCCCGGAATGTTTTAAGATATTCATAAATTATTTTCCCGGAATGTTTTGAGATATTCATAAATTATTTTCCCGGAATGTTTTGAGATATTCATAAATTATTTTCCCGGAATGTTTTGAGATATTCATAAATTATTTTCCCGGAATGTTTTGAGATATTCATAAATTATTTTCCCGGAATGTTTTGAGATATTCATAAATTATTTTCCCGGAATGTTTTGAGATATTCATGAATTATTTTCCCGGAATGTTTTGAGATATTCATGAATTATTTTCCCGGAATGTTTTGAGATATTCATAAATTATTTTCCCGGAATGTTTTGAGATATTCATAAATTATTTTTCCGGAATGTTTTGAGATATTTATAATTATCTCCCATTACACCTTCGGGTGGGAATTGTACACCAAGTTCGTCACGATATGCTACTATTATGTGAAATTGAATACCAGCTATGATTGCAGTGAGCCTGTTACCTTTGGGCATGTCCATGAATATTTAAGTCCTCGTGAGTTGGCTTACTGTTCTCGTAAATTTGATCCGACATGTTGGCGGGAAGCGAGCTAACTGAAGGGAAACGCCTGCAAAATATTGGTTAGGACATAAAAGATGTTGATATGTGTGCAAAATAGCAATCTAAGCACAAAATCCGTTTAAAAAATATCTTTAAAATCAAAAGAAAACATTTCATGTACGTTATACATATATTTGTGACCTCAGATTGTGACCAATTTCTCTTTCGTTGTTGTGAGCCTCATTATTTAATTCTCTCGTTGATACAACTGACTTCCGTACGGATTCTACATCATCAGGGTTGTCGTCCTCTTTTTCATCATCTACTTTAACACCGCGCAGTTTCCACGTAACCCAAATGTAATACACGAACGTTATAATTGACATGAAGCCAAACGCCTGCAAAGAATACCGGACTATAAATACCATTCTAGGTCTTAGTATAGATACGACTTTTTATTATGGTATTAACCATTTAATTGATTGTAATAAAGGGAAAAGACACGAATTATTTGATTTGATATATAAGAATAGTTATAAAGTTTTGAGAAATAAAAAATGGGACTTTGTACACATTGGTGTCATTAACACGCACATTACTAATTCGTTTATGCTATATAGATTTTAATTATTGTTTATTGAACTTACCGATGCAGCATTGAGGCCAGCGTTTCCAGCAGATTTACTCGCAGCCAGACAAGCGCCAATAAATATGAGAACACCGAACACGCAAAAATATATCAGTTCCTACAAATCGAAATTTTAACCTGAGTATGTTTTTTAATTGGAAATGTGTGCAATCATATTACGAATGAGAAAACCATGACCTTTGACACAGTTGCAGTGGTAAACGGTCAAATCTTTAAGATATTCCAAAAACACCATTACTGTTTTTGACTTTTCAAGATTTTATTAAGTTATACCTCACACAACTGCATCATAAGATATTGTGAAGTATTCGTTTTATGACTGGTATAAGACCTTTTATCGCCATAGTGAAATCAGCGTCGGATCATTTCAATAGAATACATGTATTTTTTAAAAAAAATCTAACCCAATATGTGCTTACCGTGTATACCCAAGACAATCCTGAAAAGAAAAAAGATGAATTATTTTTAACAATTCAATGCAAAAAAATATGAACGGTATTTTTATATAACACACGTATAAAGAGTGCAAAATCGCTTTTTTAGTTTGTTTATTCTAAGGGCGGACCAAATTTTCCATTAATAGATATTCCCACAACAAACAAAAAACAAGTTTCTTTTAACATAAATTTTTCTGGTACACAGTACTTATATTTGTATAAAGGTATAATACCCATTGCACAACACGTTGTTAAAACTGGCCTTGTGGGCGTAGGCCAAGATAATTAACACATCTTTTAAACTGTTCCATATTCACTTGACACAATACATACCGAATACGAATGTCTTTCCCCTGAGTGAAGCCATGATAGTAAAGAGGAGATATCCACTGATGAGAATGCCAAACACCAGGAATAGACAGTAGAATGTGTAGGCCCCTTTGTCCGGCCAATTTGAAGCGATAATCAGGCATACTAACGCAACAACCAGCATCAACTAGAATATTGGAATGGTTAGAATTGTTAAAACCAAACTCAGTCCGTTTGAAACATTTAATATTACATATACAGATACATGTGCGTATAAACGACCACTCCTTGTAATAAAGACTAGCTCCGTACTCATTTCTGTATTTGTTTGCTATTACTAAGGTGTTATTTGCATATTTTTTTTATTTACAATAAACTTTTTTAAATGTAACAACGCATTAAAGTAAACAGGTCATTAGAACTATGGGAAATATCCTAAAGGGACGACCTGCTCAATATGACAATTACTAAGGTAACATTCGCTTTATTTAGCTTCCCAACTGTAACGAAATAATAAATGACTGTGTCAGATCTGTATCAAGTCAATAAAAAGGTTTTCATCTATATTCAAATATGTTTAAACACATTTATAACTTACCACTTGTACAATTCTGACAAACCCTTGTGCAGTTCTCGGGTAGGTTGTATCGAATTCAAACGGACCAAGTTTCATTTTACTTATTTTCTTTTCGTCCACCTTTTGCGGCACACCAGAATCTGCCTCCTCCTTCGCCACTCTATTCGCCAGTTTAGCACCCTCGACATTACCATCGGGGTTCATGGATAAAACTCCCATTTTGATTTATTAGTGAGTTGGTTTATATGATTTTATATATATGTTTAAATTTTCAACAATAAAACATGGTAACCTAAGGTAGTTGCTATATTACCAGCTCTGACCTGGTAATCGGAACATAAAAACAAAAAAACATGTTTACCGTATGGACCACTCAAAATAACAATACCAAACATACTAAGTTATTCAAAGTAATCTTAACCTGCCAACGATATAAGCATTAATTTTCTAAATCAATAAACCAACTTAAGCTTTCATTCGATATAGGCCTAAACATTTACTGCAAAAAAGGTCTAAGGCGAAATTCGGTCTACTGTAATCTGAACGATGAATGTGATAAAAAAGTAACCGAGCAAGTTTTGTACACAACGCACAGCGATTTCGCCTCCGGCGACAATTTGTTCACAGAAATACGAAGTTTACGTAACATCCACAAACTACCGACAGCTGCGGGTTTAAGTCTAAAAATATATATCATTTAAAATAAATTTATAAATTAAAAGTCATCTATATATTCAATAACTTATTACTAATGGGGTTTTGACCGGTTTAATTTTTTTCTAAAGCAAGCAATTAACTTATTTTTTCAACATTTTTTACAATTTCCATAAGATTACAGGCCACTGTTTGCTCACTTGATCATCTATACGCCATATACTGTATATAAACTAGACAACGCTGAATAACATATAGACACGAAGCGGAATAATTTATTTTCTTATAATCACTACCTACTGACGTGTTTCGGTGAATAGCTCATAAATACAGATTTACAGACGTCAATGATTAATTAAAGATCATTCATTACGTAGACGCTTAAACATCTAATATAAATATGTTTTGGTTACATTTATGGGGCTGCATGTCAAATATATACCTACTGTATTCGTTCAATTATTTTGTGTTTACATGTTGGACTTTTTAATTGTATTTTATACTTTATATTTTCGTCGAATTTTCTTTATTTATGATTTCCGAATGAAAACTGCCGATTTAACACAAGTTATACTGCTTGACCAGCAATAGTTATTGGCACATGGTTCAATCACAGAGAAGCAAAGATGGTTGCAACAGTTTTAATTGCTAATTGCTTGTGCACTGAAATTATTTGCGTTGGCCTGAGCATGTTTAAATGACCATTGTAATAGAATTGGTAAAATGCGGATTTTTTTGACCGCAAACTTTATACACAGTTATTATTGAATCGTCCAAGTACAGGACATCGTAGAGTACACAGTTTTATACCATATACAGTTGAATAAACAATTTTTACATATACCATCATATAATTATGATCGTTGATACGATTCAGTGGTCTGAAGATTAGGACTCGATCTGGTCGATTCGAATAAATTGCCAAAGCAGATACAACATTGCAACAACTCTGGTACCCAAGTGTGCTTGCAAGGTAATGTGGAGATTTTACGTGTTTAAGGATACATAAACCCAATGAATAAATAAAGAAATAATTAAGAGACCAATATTTTAAACGAAGGTTGTACCTAGCGATGCAACTGTGTACTAAGTGACACTTGGTACCGAATAGTTCTTCGTTTGGGGATAGGGCTAAATACCGATTAGGACTATAAACCTCTTGATATCGATTATTCGGACTATATGTAGTCTTATTCGGTTCATTTTGTTATTGGGTAGGTCGTAATGACCAAGTTGGACTATATACAAAATATTTCTTTTAGCCCACCCTAATTCACTTTAACTCTAATCTTATGGGTTTAATCCCGTCTACCAAAACTGGTCGCAAGCTAGTTAGTTGTGTCCGAATAAGGCACTAAACAGAAATTGTTTGGTGACATAATGGATTGATGGGTTATAGTAAATGCGAAAGCGGCAGCGGTAACCCAACGGCTGGGGCGAGGTAGTAGGCCTATGGTGATTGACCGTGTGATAAAGCCCGTTGTGATCTTATTCACAGTGAATAAAACACGAATCCTTCTACCCCATATTCTAAGTTCAGTACTACTCTGCAAAAATTTCTTAGAAATTAGCAAATTGCATTCAATTTTTACAAAACAACGATTCGTGTACTGCTGATGCTTCCAAATCGGCGGTGGGCTACTTCTTTGGACAGGTTATCAATGAAAGAAAACACAAGAGCTATTTGTAGTAATAAGTGCAGAAAAAATATTCCACTGCTGCTGGCTTGGCTTAAAATTCCCCAGACAAACCGACCACACTCCTTTGCTGTTGGTGTCGAATTCGGGAAAATTTAAACACTTGATAGGTATGATGGTGTAACGTTTCAGCCCACTTTATTGTTGCTCGATCTATAACCTCGACCGCCACAATGCAACTACACGCTCACAACGGCACAACTCGTAAATACACAACTGTACAACTCACATTACTGTACAGAACTACCCTTCTCTCCTTTCTTCTTGCCTAAAGAACAAAGGTACAGCGAAATATATAGAGAAGCAGGCGAAATATATAGAGAAGCAAAATAAAATACTTTACATACTATTTTCTGTTGCCGCATTATAGAACATTGCATTCGATCGACATGAACTTCTAGACCCGTATTTACGCATCAAAGTGTCTCAACAACGATATAAAATCCCATCGTTGCTGTTTGGGCAAAACATATTGAATTAGCAACGCATCTCCTCGTAGGCAACAGGTCAACTGCAAGCCCATTTGATCCTCATACCATTGGTTTAGTTCCGCAAAAGTCTCCAAATGTTCTTTGAACACCGGCCATGAATTTTGACAATTAAAATTCATTTTTACGGGCACGTCTGACCCGACTGGCTTGACCGACTGTTTACTAAAACCAACCTTTGTCGTTGATGTGACATTATCAAGCTCGGGGGAAGCTTTAGCTTTATTCTTTAAGGCCTGTACGATTTTCGCCTGAACCTTCTTGTCCAGCTGCATTTTACCAATCTTCTTATCCATCACTTCTATTAAGTCTTTCCATATTCATTGTAAGGACGACCGGTTGGTCTAACGGTTAAGTGCGTCGTCGCCTTTCAATCGTAAGGTTGCAGGTGCGAGGCACTTTACGGACATTGCCTGAAACCATCGGATTAATGGGTTCTACCAAATTCATGGAACGTGTCTATCATATACAACACACTGCAATAGCTCCGATAACTCGACGGTGGGCGCGAGGTGATCTGACGATTGCCCGTGTGTTAACCCCCTTGGTTTTTCCATTCTCGGGGATAAACATGAATATCCTAAGTCCCAGCCAGGGACGCCAAAAATTGTAGCGTTTTAGCACAATTTATTCACACCACTTTCAACTCCACAACTCGTAACTAACTTATAGCGAAAAGGTACAACCAAATATACAGAAAAGCAGGCAATTAAGTAATCAACGAAACAAGGCAATAACGTAACATCAGCGAGCGTTCAAAAATGCAGGGAATTTATACCACATAGAAATAAAATACTTTACAATGGGAAGCAAAGGGTCTAAACGACACCGTATCATTCAAAACAGCGGATTTCGGAAACTGCAGGCTAAAAAGAAACTCAAAGAGGAGTTTAGATGAAGCTTAAAGCGGTGGTTGTATCTTACAATGCAAGAAATATGCCGAAAGGCATAGGCAACTTTCCCTACTACATGTTGACAAGCAGACACGAAAGGGTTTGGGTTTTATTGTATCTAAGTAATTTTAGCTACCATTTTAATGGATTTCTTTTGATATTATAACTTCTTCTTGGTGATTTCGGACGAACAAGACACTCCTGTCAAAGCGTTTAGGCCTACCAAAGAAATCGACTAAAACAGCATGTGTCAATTTTATTAAAAGAGACACATCATTATTTACTATAACAACTTCCAAATTGTATAATTAAAATATAGAACGGATTAAATGAGTGATAAAAGAGCGAAACAGGGTAAACCGATGTAGGTTCAACCTCGGCCTGACCTTCGTCTCTATCCAGTGGATTTTATAACTTTTTTGTACTACGTTTTAGTTTTATCATAGACTCTATATAGCCTACATCTCTCTATACATATTACAGAGTGTCTTCGGTTTAAATTATGTAAATAAATACTTTTCCGGTTGATTAATATCAAAATATAAATATGGTATATTCTTTAAAATTTAAAGTAAATAAAACTAGTATATAAACATAAATATCCTATTTGTTTCGCACTAAGGAAACCCCCTAAATGTAGAACGCAAGACTTTAAAGATAGAAAACTTTAACTCGAGTTGCTAAAGATTGATATACCTTGTTTTATTATAGAATTATTCCATATTATATTTTTGTTTTTGGCCATTCCAACTATTTCAAAGAAACTTTTGCAAACTATCTTCACAAAAATGTGTAATTTTCTTTGTTTCCAGTAATTTTATACGAAAGAGGAATATATTAAATTATAGATCCGACATGCATGTTTCAAACTTACCCTTGAGTCTTTGGTTTAAGTACTCAGAGTACAAAATCATAAGCTTGAGAGGGAAAACTATAAGTAGGGAAAGCGGGAAACTGCATACTAAAAAAAAGATTATGACATTAGAGTTATTTTTAAACACATGCGGCTAGAGACAGAACGGTAGTGTGATTTTTCTCTGCTGGATGGCGCTATTTATCAGCTGTACTAAAGCGGGGAGGAGGGAAACTACTCACTAAAATTACGTAAACTAATTTTAACCCATTCCTAAACACTTAACTCAACCGCAAGACTAACACTAACTCTAGCCCCATGTTTATTACACCATTTACGCATTTTAAGTAAATAGTGTTTACAATAAAAAAACTGCAAAGATATCGATTACTTAGCCAATGCTTGGACAAATTCCAAAAATGCTCAGACAAGCTGAATGCGGCGTTGTGATGAGTTTGTGTATAACTAAGAAACAAAAGAGTTAAAAAGCCGAAAAAAATCTCCCCGACGGGGAATCGAACCACGGTCTGCCGCGTGATAGGCGGCGACACATACCACTATACTAACGAGGAATACGATTAGTAAGTGCGAAAACTAGCATAAGACCACTCAGTCGCGGGTGCCTCTAAATACTATAGGACCGCTTGGATCACTTAGATTGGTATGGAAAGTAATTCTAACCCTGTCCCAAACACTAATCTCAACCCCAGAACTAACTTTAACCCCAACCCTAACATTAATATACCGCTTAACACTTGAAAATAGTCACTCCCCAGATAATTCCAAAAAATAAATAGCGCCACCTAGCAGAGAAAAATCAGACTACCGTTCCGTCCCTAGTCGCTTCTTTTTTAAACATGGGATTAGAGTTGGGGTTAGTTCTGGAGTTGAGATTAGTGTTTAGGGCAGGTTTTAAATTAGTTTCCATAGTTTTAATGACATATACTAACGAGGAATACGATTTGTAAGTGCGAAAACTAGTATACAACCTCTCAGTCGCGGGTGCCTCTAAATACTACAGGACCGCTGGATCACTTAGATTGCTATGGAAAGTAATTCTAACCCTGTCCCAAACACTAAACTCAACCCCAGAACAAACTTTAACCCCAACCCTAACATTAATATCATGGGTTTTGTAATTACGAAGTATAGTAAGCGATCCAAGCGCTTGAATCGCTCCAAGCGATTCAAGCACTCCATGCGATCTAAGCGGTCCAAGCGATCCGGAGTATTTAGAGCCTTAGAGGTACCGCTCAGCCGCTTAACACTTGAAAATCGTCACTCCCTAGATAATTTTAAAAAAATAAATAGCGCCACCCAGCAGAGAAAAATCAGACTACCGTTCTGTTCCTAGTCGCATCTGTTTTAATGTGCAGTTTCCCTTCTTCCCACTTTCCCTCCTTTTAGTGATGCCCGTTTTAAAGTGTAATGTTTATTTTTTTTTAATTCATGCTGACATCAAAAATTTTAACAAACCATAACAATGTATAATTGATGCACGTTGTGATGTAAAGGTTCTATATATTTGCGTTAGCCACACAGCATCATTGAATTGATATCAACCTTATTAAATATTTAAAAATTAAGAATCAGACATACATAGATTGGTGTCATTAGGTGATAAAGCAATTTAAGAAGCTAGGTAAATCATTTGCATTGACAGAAAACACTGACCCAAAAACTCATTTTACTGGTGAGTATGGAGAGTGCCTCTAAATACTACAGGATCAATTGGAGTGCTTGGATCACTTGGATTGCTATGGAAAGTAATTCTAACCCTGTCTCAAACACTAATCTTAAGCCCAGAACTAACTTTAACCCCAACCCTAACGTTAATATCATGGCTTTTTTAATTACGAAGTATAGTAAGCGATCTAAGCGCTCCAAACGATTCAAGCGATCTTGTAGTATTTAGAGGTACCGCAGTATGGAAAGTCCGGCAGCTGCACACTTGAGTTTTATTTTCCTGCGTCTTTGCACACTTGGGTAATTTCACACAAGCTCGCGAGCTGGCGGACAGGTGATTGTTTCTTTATACCGAGTGTACGCTCGCCGGCTCGTGAGCATGTGTGTTGAGCTGGACTTCGGGTGATTTAATGTCGGTACATTTTTTGTTAAGTAGCCTACCCAATGGTACGTAGATAGATATGTTAGCTGACGCCCGTATGGAAAGTATGTCAATTTTCGCCGAGATCTCGAGTGTGCACGCCCCAAATATTTAAGTGTGCAGTGTACACACAGGTCTCGGCGAAAAGTAACGTACTTTCCATACTAGACGTAAGCTACAAATGTATTTCGAGGATCTGAGATTTCCAACTGTGTGTGTAAATGATCACTTAAGTACATGAATTAAAATTTCTCCGGACCCATTCCACATAAAACAACTTTTGCAATAAAATAATCAATTGTATTAAAAGATCGGGTGGATCCAACAATATAATAGAGCTTGTTATTTTCCATAAATCTAAATTGAAAGCGTTTGTTTATGTATAGAGGCCACTGCAAGTTTAGTGGGGTGATTTGTTTAAAAGCCATACAGAGTGAAAGTAAATAATGCATTGTGATATATCATCTTATCTAGTGGCTTCTGATTTTGCAATGCTTTTTTATTATAAGTTATACATACGTCCTATCCTTTAAAAACTGATAAAGGTAATTATAAATCTTGATGTTTGTTACTTTAAGTAACAAAGCACTTGTTTACTTCGTAAAATGTGTGTCTTTACACCTTTCCTGTGATTTTCCTGCTGCTTTGTGTGCAAAGCAAATAACAGGAAAGGGATCAAGTAACAATTTCCTGAATTGTGTCCATACTGTCTATTACGTCTGGCTTAGCATGATACCAGCTATTTTGTTGCCATTCAGTTAAAGGTTTATACGGTTTATTTCTTAGAAACTGAAATTGCTAGTAAAGCTAGAATGTGTTTTTTTTGTCTAGTTTAAAAGTATTTTTTGCAGAAAAGTATATTGAAAATAGGGGTGCGGATAACACCGACAATTATCAGATAAGCTCATCTCTATATCCAGTTAATGGAGCTAATGTAATTTGTTGAAAATAATCAAGACATTATCTACAATACTGTTTAAAGATATTGCCTATCCTATTATTTCGCTATTTTTAGACATTACTTGTCGAAGAATACAACCACCTGGTACTATTAGAGCTAACTGGACTTTAAAACTGATTTTAAATTTTAGGTTCACAAACTTATTATAAGAATCATGCATTGGTTGATTGTTTTCGTAAATATTCTGATGCTTCAACTGAGTCATGCGAATGATAAAGGGTCTTCGTTAAAGTTGGACAGTTTTCGCCCACCTTCGAACAAAGTTAAAGTTCTTGAGTACGAACCAACTGCAGTTGATTTTTATCGAGATTTTATGAGTTCAAGTGTCCCTGTGTTGATCAGGACAAAAAGCGTCTCGTGGAAAAACTCAATTGAAAAGCTAAGTGATATTTCTTTTTTAAGGGAGATAATTGGCAATTACAGTGGGAAAACATACAGACGAGCTGTTTGGACCTCTGGATGGCCAACAGAAACCAGACTAAACTTCACCCAGTTTATAGACACTCTATCTGACAATGGATTATACTGGGATTCTGAACTTCCTCTTAACCATAAGTTCCTTGAATACATTCCACTTCCCCATTTTCTTAATTGTCCCCGTCTTCGTAAAACTATTTCAGCCACAACTTTGCTTATGACAAATCAACAAGCCACATCTGTATTTCACCATGATGGTTCTGAAAATTTGTTTTACCAAATTAAGGGAACAAAAAACTGGCTTCTTGCAAATCATTCCTTTAGCAGAGAAGCCTATGCAGATTCCTATGACCTGCAGCCAGGTCTGGCACCCATAAATCCTGAAGATGTTGATGTTAAAAAGTTTCCATTGGTAAAGGACATTGAATTTTACAATGTTACAACAATGCCGGGTGATTTGCTTTATGTACCGGAGTATTGGTGGCATCATGTTAAGTCAAATGACCCACCCAACATTGCATTCAATATCTGGATGGAATATTTTAACTTTGGCAACCTTGAAAATGTAAACAACGTCACACAATATGTAAAAAAGTATGCAGAGCTGCGAAGCAAAACGCCAATGATAAATTGCCCACAATTACGATCTGTTAAACAGGCAATGATGACATCAAAAAACCCAGAGAATCCAATATCAAATCCAAATTATTTGGTGTATTTGGGCTCTGATGATGGTTGCTTCTATAGTTTGAACCCTGATAATGGTAATGTGGTATGGAAACACAAAACAAATCAGGATGCTGGATCAACTGGCATTTTAAATGATGATGACTTAAATCCTATTGTGTATTTTGCTGGAGAAGATATGTTTGTATACGCATTTGCAGCAGTCTCAGGCAAAGTGTTATGGAAACAGGAGCTTGGTGATGCTGTTACCTCCGCTCTTCGATACGAACCCGACACAAAAGTCTTGTTTATTTCCTGCTTAGACAAGCATGTGTATGCACTTGATGCAAGTGATAATGGAAAAATAATTTGGAAAAGTGGGCCATTTCAAGGTGAACTTTGGGGATCCCCTTACCTGCATAATAATGGCCTCATTATCACTGTCAAAACTGATGAGGAAACTTTTAAAGATAACTTTCCAACAGTTGTCATGCTAAACAAAACAGATGGTACTGTAGTATGGAATTACAGCACAAAGAGTTCTATATTTGCATCACCAACTGTTTCGGAAAAAGACAGTGTTGTCTTCGTCACGTCATATGACTCATACATGCACTCAATCGATTTGAATACAGGATTGCAACTTGGAAAAATCGATGTAATGGAACCATGTGATGCTTCTCCAGTTCATTTTGAAGATCAAGGCTTAATTTTTGCGACCACTTTGTATGGTACACTGCACTGTATCAGTATCGCTGATAAATCTATTTTGTATAGCAAGGAACTGGCAGAAAATGACAATGCAATGGCAATTTCGTCGCCACTCTTAGTGCCTGAATTAAATCTTCTCTTTTCACCAGTTGGCAATGTACTCTATGCTGTTAACATACAAAATGGAACTGTTATTTGGAAATTTAAAGCTGAAGATTCTTTCATGTCAAGTCCAAGGTTGGACAAATTTGGAACTCTTTACATCGGCAACAGTGACACTTTTGTCTATGCATTGAAGTCAACAACAGGTGAAGTTATATGGCAACAAAAAACAGACGGTCCTGTTGTAGGAAGCGTTGTGATTCCTACAGCATACGCAGCAGTTATGAAGGGAGCGTTGCTGTGAAAACCTACTAGTCTAATATCCAACATAAATTTGTTCAATCCATGTGGTTTATAATCCGTATTTGTAGATTTGAAATTTACAATGAAAAATTCTATCACCTTAAATTTCTAACCTATAATATGGTTACTTCAAGAAATAGCGCTGTTTTTTTATTTAATTGTTTTTAATATTTGTACCCATGTGCCAAGAGATTGTTCTGCTTAAGAGATTATTCCGCCTAAGAGATTATTAACGTTTTACTGTGTCCGTGTGATTTTTCAAGGGCAATACACTTTTACAAAGAACTATTTGTAGTTAATATTTTATGTGTATCGTTTTTTATAGTCTTTGACAATTAAACGTTAAGATGAATATAAGCACTGGATTCTATAAAGAGGTATTTACGTATACTGTATTATTAATTGAACAATACCGTAATTAGGTACTCCCAATGCGTAATCTGTATTTTCCGCCTTTATGTAATGGTATTCCCACCCTGCTTTAATGGATTTTTTTAGTTTATTTCCGCACCACCGGACCGTGGGGTTAAACGTGTTTCGATATTTAATATGCTACAACTATTAGTTCGAGATATAGATAGGAAATTCAGAATTTCTCCCGCGCCAATCAGTGTACCCTACACCAAAGGACAACCACCGACAACGATTAGTTTTTAATCTACAAACGTTTCGGCTTATGCGCTAACTCACCATTTTATTTGGCTGGACTTTGTAGCTTTAATAAAGGCTAATTTAAAATATCAAAGTAATTTCCGGCTTTAATAAATTAAGGCACACGATTAAATTACCGTTTGTACAATTTTTATGTTCGGCTTACGGAGCTGCTATCCAAATACTAAAGTTAACAACGCCTTGTAAATAAAATACCAACCTAACGAGTGGAACGCCTTGTAAGTGCCCTGAGCTGCCAATGTTAAGCGATTTGCGGTCTGTCAATAATTCTTCGCGTCAAATTTTTGCAGCATCGCGTAGCATTCCCACCTTTGTAAGGTTTATATTCAATATTGTTGTTTTGTGGGTCTATTATAAATGAATTTCAACTCTTAGTCAACGTTGGCTTATTGATTAATGCTTTAAATACCGTTGGGGATATAAACGTATTCAAAAATAAGGGGTCAACATGTGTATAATTTTTCAAGGACAATAGATAATGATTTCTTATTGGGTGCAACGCAATAGTTAAACCAGCTTCGAAAACAATTAAATTTTAAGATTACTTCTCCGAAAAGAATCAGACCTGTTATCCATCCATTGAAGGGTGCACTTTGATGCGCACTTTTACTGTGTAGGGGCTTGCGTTTATTTAGTATAGATGTCGCAAGGCACCAGGATATATTTGCATCCGTTTCTCGTGATTGGAAGTACTATTAACCGTTTCGTTTCGCTGCACGGATGCACAAAACCGGTTAGCATATGCGCCATTTCTCTAATCGTTTATACAGTCAATTATCCAGCAGTACCCGTTAATCGAATATAGACGAAAAATGTGTATATGCAGTTTTACTGTTCTTTACCTTTTTTGCATGATGAAGGTTTCTCACTATTTACACCAACCGATTACGATTTGAATGGATCTCAAATACTGCTCATACAAAGTGTACTCTCTGCAAAAACCGAATCCTACTTTTAAGATTATTGGTTAACTTTAGTCACGTGACAGGAGTTGGTGATAAATACATTGTTTACGGTAGGAACTCTCTATCCTCAAACTATTGTGTGCATTACACCGTTTCCTACTTGAAGCATCTGACTTGGCATGCTTTGTGCCATGGCGTAATACGGAATTTAAATTAATACGAAATTGTTTCAAGCCGTTTACACTATCATCAGGTATTCATAACGCGTGGTCGGTTTACTCCACACTCTACAGTTTAATGTTTTTGTATATTTTTGTTCTTTAATGTCTTAGTATTTTAATTTCCCTTTGTTTTTTTGGCAAAATAAAATGACTTTGCAAATTGAAAATGTATTAACTGAAATTTATGATTTATTACCCAAATTAAATAATTCGCTTCTGTCGAAAGTAGGTCACAAGGCATGCCTGCTACGAGAAAGATTCAGCAAAAAAAAGGGAAACATAAATATTTGCTTTTCGTTCGGATTCGAAGAGAACTAACTGTAATATGCATTGCATGTCTTATATGAACGCTAACGGCAACAAGGCGTGTGATATCAGCAAGTAATATAACAGATCTGTCGAACACGTCCGAAGGATTAGTCTGGTGGGTTGGTGCGTCGCCGAAGGGTTTCAGGTACGAAACTGATCGCTAGCTAGCTAGTCGGTTGTGTTTTTGGGCAAGGCACTTGATGTACATTGCCTAAATCCAGTACATTATTGGATTCTACTAAATTAAAGGAACGTGTAAAACATACACAACACACTGAAGTATAGCTAAAGTAACCCGGCGATGGGCGCGATGTGATCTGACAATTACCCGTGTGTTATCGCCTTTTGCGTTTTACCCTTCACGGGGATAAACATGAATATCCTGTCCTATAAAGCGTATTTAAATTGTTTATACATTAATGGGAAACGTTTTTAACCACGAGACAGCAGTGATATTTGCTGAGCAGCTTTGTATACAACTCGCCTTTTAAAGACAAATAAGCTCATCAGACTTCTACAGAAAGGTGGCGGAAACAATAACATATCCGCTGGATGATCGGTTGTCTATGGGCATAGTATAATTCGCGGGGATTGTTATTGGAACCGATGAGGTTACCATAAAACCAGCAATGGTTTAAATATTCAACGAACCACAATAGCTTCGATGATTAAAATGTAGATGTGACGTAAAGTTCTCAAAACTAATTTTTATGGGTACTGTACGTTATTTTTTGGCACAAAATTGTTGTAACGTATGCTAAATAATTTGCGATGAAGAGAAAATGTGCCAGATTTATAAACATACAATCTTAAACTTTAGAAGGGATTGTTATAACTCTTGGGATAGTGTTAAGTCAGGACGACTTGAAATTGTTCAATGTACCTATTACAGATTGGAGTAAGATAGGTTTTGACCATGTCACCTACACTTAAGTTAAGCGTATATACAATTTTAAATATGCATAATACGTCATCTGTGTATAGATAGAGCAAGCTGCTAACAAAATTCAGTGCGGTTAATAATAAAACCAATGTAATTATTTTCCTTTCAGTGTTACTAATGTTTCCAGCTGCAGTACATTATTAAAATTTATTATCCACTCTACTTTTTATTTCATGTTTACGCAATAAATTGAAGCTGCTTATTAAAGTCTACAAACTAGCCTAAGAATGCCTTCGCTGTAAATTACAACCTTTTTAAGCAAGCTGTTAAAATATTGTGTAAACAGTATTTAGGTTTCACAAAACATAGAAGGTGGTTCAACAACGCTGATTTCATTGCAGTCACACTTTCTTGTTCTCTTGAGGTAGAGATAAAGAACATTTATCCTAATAAAAATGTCTATATACTAGGTGTTTGTTGACGCAACGTAAAGCAAGTCCGGATATGATACTGCACTAACGAAACAACCAAGCGTCATCGCTGTGTTACAGTTTACCTGCAGTTTACTGCGCAACAGTAGAGGCGCTTGTTCTTAAGATACGTATAGGTACAACATGGTAATTAACCCCAGTAAATAGTTAGTGATTAGACTCTATACAGTTGGTGAAATATTTTGCAGAAAAATAAACAGAAAAAGGCTATTTAGTTATGTTTCGTAAGTTGTATTTATATTTAAGAAAGGAGCTTAATACTATATGTAAAAACTATAAAGTAAGCTAATACAAATAACGATCCCTTTTAGCACATGTTTGCAAATCGGTCGTTTAAAGAAGAAATACATGGTATACTAGCAATCCTAAAACACAAACCAAAACATGCAAAATTTACAAACTAAAAATGTATAACATAGTCTTTTTTTTTAATGTTTATCCAATATTATATTTAAACACAGGAAAAACTAAAAGGAGCGTAAGCGAGAAAGAGGGAAGCTGTACGCTAAAAATGAAAGTTATGACATTAGAATAAGTTTATAAGCATGGGATTCGAGTTAAGGTTAGTTCTGGGGTTGAGATTAGTGTTTAGGGCAGGGTTTCAATTCCTTTTTGTAGTTTTAGTGTGGAGTTTTTCTCCTTTTTCTGCTTCCCCTCCTTTTAGTGTTGCCCTTTAAACACCGTGAGTTGCGAGTACGCCCAGGTTTTATCGCAATAAAGCAAAATTGTTATCATTTTAGGAAAGTTGTTACGTTAAAAAATACTAGAGTTTTGTTTAAAACAACAGTACAAGTGCTCTTTGTTAAACATATGTGTAGGAAATCCTTTCAAGTATGCGTATAAGTGACGAGATTAAGGAAATGCACACTACATGAGAATCTGTAATTTGATACAGAGAAACTAGTCGTGGAAATCTAACAACACTTGATAAGCAGCATGATAAATTAGCTTTTAATTATTATTACGTCAGTGCAATTTCACTCTCCAAGAATTGTAAATATCTTCCAATCGGTCGAACTGCGTTAGTGATAAACAAAACCGATTTTTCTGCCAATATATCACAACTCGATAAATTGAATGCCTAATGTAATACTATAAACATAAAAAAAAACTTTAAATCGCGTATGAGTATGACGTTTATTCCAATTACCCGCAACCTAGGTTGTTTTTAAATACATCATCACTTATCAAAGAACCAAAGCTATGCTGTGAGTGAGGAATGTTTTGCTTGACCTGGTTTATAAAGACCGGTATGAAACTGTATACAGGTCATTATACCTAACAAGTCTTTAGCTACGCTTTTAAAGATAAAAAACTATATCTAGCATTAAAAAATTCAAAGAAATAATATATTAATAAGTGTACGTTTTAACATTCGTGATTGGGTAAGAAACCTAATTCTACAATATTTAATAAATATTCTACCTTGTATTTTTTTCTTATGAGTCTAGTTATATAAAACAGTTTTCAACATAGGCTGTACGTAAATTTACTTAGAATTTAAAACAATTAAATCTCTCAGCAGACAGATTTTCGTTCATTTTTAGAATTTTTAAACCGATCTTTACCTTAAAACCTGACTGAATATCATAATTATTGCAGGGTTTGCTAGTCGCATGGGTTTTGTTCGTTTGGCGGCTGTTGTATTGTCTGTACTTTTTCTTAAGAACGGTAGTTTAAACAAGGTTTAAGAAAAATAATTGCAAGGGGGCAATACTGAGACGGTATTCAGACGGACTCGCTACACCGTTAGATTATCAGAGGTATTGCAGTGTGCTTCATATGATTAAAATTTAGACGTTCCTACTATTTCAGTGTTGTTTTCGATACAGAATATTGTAATGTAGGTCTGTAGATGACTACGGTCGAACGATGAAGAATATCATGTTACGTTAATAAGTACTGTGTATCACTGCTAAAGTGTTAAAACTAAGTAGTAGGTTAGTATACTTTAAATTAGTATAGTCTGCCGTGGGAGTTTTAAAACATACAAAGATATCAACCTAAGATTTGTATAAAAATATCTAAGAGCTTGACGAACACCGGAGCCATTGAAGCATGCCGTAGGGTAACAGCCAGAATTGTTTTTTTGTTCTACAGCTTTTGTAATTCTACATTTGTCGGTGTGAGGGTAAAGATGAATAGATTTGTTTTGTTGCTACTTGCCTTGTGTAATCTTTTCGCAGTAAACGATGTTGCAGCAACAAATACAACAGCAGGTAAGCATAAGTTTGGAGAACAACAGGTAGACATACATATAATAAGTTTGGAGAACAACAGGTAGGCATATATATAAAGTTTAAAGAACAAAAACGATAATAAATAATGTATGGAGCAAACGCTTTGCTCGCTTAATCGGCCTGCGGTAATTCAAATCCTTTAATATAAAAAACCCACATTATAGTACCGACGTAACGGTTTAATGCTTTTGGGTTTCATATTCAGTGCACGGCATTAGCACTACTGCTTGTTTCTTGTTTTGGGAGTTTAATAGTTCAAAACGGTACTAGTTCTACTGCTTGTGTCTTAATCCTCCACATAAACTATTGTTTGATTCGAATCGATGGAAACGTCTCAGCTTTACCTTTGAATTATACATGACGTCACATGGCTCTGTGTAGAAGTAAGGTTATTTTTATACACGCAGTTTTATTTATATACAGTTTCAGAGTGCAATAGACTTAACACGGGAATCTTATTTATTGTTATTATTTTCGTTTTTGATAAATTCGATACGTTAGGGCGTAAACAGGAAAGTATCGTAAAACTGTAGGTCTAAAAAACTTTACGATAGTAGATACGGAAAACTTATATTGGACTAGTTGTCCAGAAAAAATATTTAAAGGTTAATAAAGGGCATACAAACCTAACATGTGTTTAATTTAATAATTCGCTTGTGTTGTTTTATTTCGACATTGGCCACATGTTTTGACCTACCGTAAAAGCTCTATTTGAGAGCCCCCGTTGTATGCAACCCTGCCCCTAAAGTGGCGTTCTATTAGAGGGTGTGTTCTATTAGAGGGTCGCGTTCTATTTTTTACCCATTTCTTTATAGTGACGTTGGATTAGAGGTAGCGCTAAAATAAGAAGGGGTGTTAAAATAGATCTTCTTGTGTATATTACGCTGGTAAGAAAACAAAATAATTGCACCTGGTTATGTCATGAGTGTCTGTCTGTTATAACTCTATTTCTACATTTTAAGCTACATCTGTGCTGATCACTCACGCAGCCAATGGAACGACTACTGTACAAACCACGGCGACAGCAAGTGAAACAATCACTAAAGAACAAACAACTACCATTGCAACTACAAATGTACAGTCAACAATGCCTTTAACGGTACGCAATAAATTTGTAAGGGCATGATAAGATAATTATTCCGAAGCTTTTACATTGTGTAAAATATGATAAAAGCTTTTTGCGGTTTTAGTAGTAACAATTATTCCTAGGCGATGTCCGCTTTGATTCTTACCCAACACGGTCACTTAGTTAATTTCTTCTCTCCTTCGTTAGATTAAAGTACGTAGCGATTGGTTTCGATAAAACAACGTTTTGGATCGCTCTTATTAATTAAGTTATACGTCCGGTATGTGTTACGAGTATTGTACGAAGAACATTTTGTGCACAGACGGCTACAACTCAACCTCGCACTGACACAACATACCAAGGAACCACTGGATCAACTAGTATTGAGCCAATGACAACGGAATCAATAACGACTCCTGCGATACAACATGAGTACTTGCTGTTATGGACCGTAAAAATCACCATCAGCTCTCCTTTCCGGGTACGATTAGATGATGTTATTGTTAAGTATGACGTCATCTTGTTTATCCTTTGGCAGGATATGCATTATTTAATGACATTTAAATCCAATACCTCTAAAAATTGTGTACTTCGGCAAGGCACGTAGGGACATCGCCTAAAATGTGGATTAATCGGTTTTACTAAAATTTAACAAACGTCTAAATCTAGATCATACACAACACACTGCAATATGTAATACGAGGATAAGTGCGAGGTAATCTGACGGTTACTTGTGTGAGAACGAACGCTGCTCGTAATCGTATGGTTTTCTGACGATTCCGTATTTGATAACTGCCTTGCGTTTTCCCTTTCACAGAGATAAAACCATGAATTTACTATATGATGCTACCACTCAAAAATATGATAAATGCTTAGGCCTATTTGATTGTTTCGCTTCTACAGTTATGGAGAAGTGCAATCTTCTCCGCACACGCGGACGCTGTGCAGGCTGTAGGCAATACAGGCGCCGTTGGGGTAACCACGCTGCTTACTGGCGATTGGTTTTCCGAGTTTTGGACCTTATCAGCCAATTATCACCGCAAATTGATCTACTACACTGATTATTACCGAAATTTTATTGGAGTTTACAACATGCAAGTAAGCTTGAAACGTACCCGTAACCAAATTATCCCGTTATTGTGATACCATAGACACTTTATACATGTATAGAGATCACCACAGACTCTATATGTATATTTATCTCTACACTTTTATGTATATGTGCCTCTATTTATAGAAAGTCTGTAGTAATACCCCACATTTAAAAAAATATTAAGATATTTTGTTATAAAATACAGGGACTATGTAGTATAAACCAACCTGCCTATTTTGCATACTGTTATATTCATTTTAATACGTGGGCTAATGCATCTGTGCGCACCAAACCACATCCTTCCCATACTTGCCTTTGTTTATAGTCTACACTCCATGCTTACCTTGCTGTAATCTTTTTAGGAAAAATCCCATCGTAAACTCTTCCAAGGACTAGCGTTTGGCATTGATGGTTTGTCAGTGGACTGGATAACAAACAATGTTTATTGGACAGACACTGACACCAAATGGATAATGATGGGAAATGAAGATATATCAACCTATACACATGTTGTACCTATTGCAAGTAAAGTTCCTTCTATTGTCGCAGTGGATCCATTGACTAGGTACTGCTTATTTACAATAAAGACAAAGACCCTTTAAAACACATACTACCTTTTTACTATCAAAAACATTTTAAATTCAGACGGGATATGAGATGGTAAACTGTACTAATGTTTTTTTTATGTGAATGTAAAAGAGCAAATTATATCACATGGCAAATTTCAAAAACAGTAAAATGGCCAGTGTTAGTATAGGATATTCATGTTTATCCCCGTGAATGGGAAAACCAAGGGGGTTAACACAGAAGAAATCGTCAGATCACCTCCCGCCCACCGTCGGGTTACCGGAGATATTGCGGTGTGTTCTATATGATAGACACAATCCTTCAATTTGGTAGAACCCATTAATCCACTGGGTTTAGGCGATATCCGTAAAGTGCCTTGCCCAAGGACACAACCAACTATCTAGCGACCAGTTTCGCACCTGCAACATATCGATTGAAAGGCGACGCACTTAACCGCCACACTAACCGGCCAGATGTTGCTTTGCCTTAAGACAACAGTAGCACAAGATGTAAATAACTTTCGTGTTTTGGAACACTATTCATTTTTTTGTATTGATCAATATTTATAAATATCATATAAAAAAGTTTTTAAACACCATATACAAAGTGCAAATACGATCTTAAGACTATTTACCCTCACAGAACTATCTACTGGTCTGAGGTTGATACAACAGAAAGCAGATTGCTGAAATGTGGTATGGATGGGAAAAATGTTGTGACCCTTCAAACTTTCACAAATGTAGTTTCAATAGATTCCCTCATTTTTGACGTTATTGGCAAAAGGTGATAAATTGTTATTCCGTTTAAAACTCTATAGTGCAATAAGTCTTTGATACCGGTACCAAAAAAGAGTATCTGCTGTAAAAATAAAACCTTCCTTTCTCGAACAAAAAGGTAGTCTAATTTATTGCAAAAATGAGCCAATTTCTATTACTGAGTTTGCCTTAGCCAGTACATCTTGTACCTAAAGAGTTATCATCGATCATTAAACTCACAATCATCAGAAGCTCTTATGATCAAAGTCTTTATTATCATCATTAGGTGTGTGATACTTAATATCATGTATGATGCTGGATAGTGCTCTAAGAAAAGTATTGAAATCCATTGTATGGGGACAATGCAACTGTCCCTGTTGGTTTTCTTACTAACCATCAATTGTGTCTGTTTCGATAATTAGTGTGTAAATGAATGGTACAGCATATGACCAATAGCTAATGGGCTTTGTTTTTGAAAAAAAACTATACGGCTTTTGTGTACATGTTCCTAGAGTACTTTTATATTCTTATCAATAAGACCTCATGTATTCTAATGAGTTCCGGTGGTTACCTTTACCCTTCTAGCATTGCCAACTATACTGGGGGTAAGCTTTTCCAAACGAGACTCATGGAAATGTCCATCTTTTAAAATGGACTTTCTTCCTGCCAGTATACTGTTGACACTATTCCATACTAGGTTATTCTGGGGAGAACGCATACCAAGCACTGTGGTTGGACAATCGTACACTGGTCGAGTACGTTCTATGTCGAGTACCAACAGCAGCGATATTAAAATCGAACACACAGCAATCAACTCCAGGTTTATGGGAATATCAGTTTACAAGGTACTTTGCAGATACTCTGTTTTAATATATTGGTATTGTTGTGCCTGTTGTACTCTTTAACTAGAATTGTCACTTATGGTATTAAAAAGTGTATATTGTTCATTTTGGACATGAGGAGTAAAACTAATTAAAGGATTTGTACACTTTTGTCGTTTTATAGCTAGTAATAAAATCGAGCTTTTGCAAACTATATTTTAAATCACTGTAAACTAACTTAAATGAACCAGAAGCCAACACACAATATCCATCAAAGCTAATCAATGGGTCTAAGTTAGACAAACACATTATTGTTGATTTTTCCACACCTGGAAAAAGTGATTATTGTACAGTGCCTGTGGTAATTTGCATGACATTGAATCTTATTACTTAACGTTAAAACCTAATTACTTTACTTCCTCAGGATTTTCTTTACATCGCAAACAGCCCACAAAGTTTGGTGTATGTTATGAATAGAACCAAGACTTCTCTCCACACAACATATTTCCACCAGAGAGGCGTAAACCCACGCACAGTAGCAATCTATGCTCCAGACATTCAACCCAAACCAAGCAATACAAGTGAGCTTCATTGTGTGGTTATATGTTTGTATATAATTGATTGTCAGTTTAAATGTTGTTTCCTGTCTGGTCATGACTATAAGTAGAAAAGTACTATATTGTCTATAAAAAAAATGAGATATATGACATTAAATCAGTATTATAGTTAAACTATACTGTAGTGTTGTGACAGTAAAAGCCTCAATTGTGATTACTTATTATATGATGTCTATGTAATATTCCGGATGTAAGCATATCAAACATGGACTTATTCGTTCTAAAACTTACTATAGCGAGTGTATGGTACTTAATTAATAAAATAAGAGATCTAAATAATTGTGAGCGTAAAATGATAATATTAAGACACACAACATACTTTTACTATTGGTGTTACACTCAAATAGAAGAAATATAATTCTGTTTATTTCACAGATCCTTGTAGCACAATGCACTGTGCCCATCTTTGCATTCCACTGACTGACACAACTTCCAAATGCTCCTGTGCAATTGGATACCAACTGATGGCCGATCTAATTTCCTGCGCAGTAGAACTCATTCCAGATAACTTTTTACTCTTATTGGACGCAACACACGCCAAAATTTACCAGGTTTGAAGTAGCTACATAATGTATATTAAAACACATATTAGAGTTTACTGAAACATGTTAGTCTAATCTCATTCACATATGATATTTTATATTTATGTCTAGTTTTGTTAAACAAGCTGTTGCAATTTTCAATTAAATTTATGTTTATCGCTATAAATGGGAAAACACAAAGGGCATTCATTGGATATCATGTATATGATTTCCATGTATATGAGTATGTTGTATATGATATGCATTTTAACAACCTATTTATCTACTATTATTACCTGCTTTCTGTAAAAATGACTCTCTTAATCACAAGTGACAAGCAAACGGCTGGTTCTTATTTTGTAATCTTTAAGCTGACAGAACGCCATGATATTGGTGTGCAATATCATTCTGACTAAAGTATTCACAGTAGTGCTGGTTTGGTCATTATACTAATTTCAATTTAGGTTCAACTGAACACCCCAACCAATTATGCATCTATTCCGATTTCACCATCAGCCAGGCCTCATTCAGTGGATTATGATGAAACTACAAAGAAATTATATTGGTCGGACACAAATAATCTCCGCATTATAAGAAGTGATTTAAATGGAGACAATCAAGAAACTTTTATGCAAGGGGTAAAAGGTGTGTAGTTTAAAAACACAGATCTATTTTTTTTCTACTTTATTTCACTTGTGATCCTTGAAAAAAACAAAATACAAATTTACGACATGATAAGCTGATTGTGGGCATGGGTTAGTCAACCTGTATTAAACTGTATTAATTTAAATTAAATGAACTGTATTAAACTGAAAAATCACCCATTTTAAATTGAATGTAGTCTTACACACAGAGTTACAAGTTAGCAGCTGAATACAACCTAAATTAAGGTGCACTTATATTTGTTCAAAAAAATGTTGCAATAAATTTAGACCGTATTTTAATCATTTTAGTTGATTAAGTGAATTGAAATCAGTGTAGTTGATGCTTGTATTTCCCTCTATGTAGACAATTTAACAAAACAAGTAAAATTATTTAATTTCATTTCGTAAATTTCAGCCTTTTCGATTTCAATTGATCCAATATCTCGGAACCTCTATTTTGCTGATGCCACCTCAGATGCAATTGTAGTGATGTCACTTGATCTACCAAACATTACCAAGACTTTGCAAGTCCAAGACATGCATTATGTATATGAGCTACATGTGGACGCCAGACTTGGGTAATAGATTTAGTACTGATAATGTAATGGATAATTATAAAAAATTAAATTTTTTGTGACATTTTGGAACATAACTCTGACTAATTGATAATAAAACAAAATTATATTTTAAAATTTTTCGACTTAAACCACACATGATTGGTTTCGTGCTTTTAAAGTTTCAAAGAAATCTAATTTTTTTCGCATTAAGGTAGTTTCTTTTAAAAAAATACAAAAATAAATTGATTGCCTTTGTTTAAATCCAATAAATTGTGTATTCATAAACATTTGATATGATTAACGTTAATAGTAACTGTTTTTATTTGTTGTCCACTTGTTTTGCTTTCCTGTAAAATCCCAATAAATTGTGAAAATTAAATTAGTACATAATTAGGCAACTAAACAATAGTAACAAGTTAATCTTTGGCACAAGCACCTGATATCACCACACACAAACTCGCCATTTTGTTTTCCCAATCCTACAAGCAAATTACATCCATTATTTTCCAATTTTTTTCTTTTTTTCATGCAGGAAAATATTCTGGTCTGATTGGGGTCAGCTCTCAGTAGCCACAGGAAAAACCATTGGACTTATTGAATCTGTTAATTTAGATGGAAGCAATCGAGAAGTTCTTGTTAACACTTCAAATAAACCTCACGGTGTGACTACTGACCCGGAAGGTAATTAACTGCATTCTGTTTTTTTTTAATATTACATTTTTATCATAGAATAAGACACTTAGAGTGTTTCTTCAATCGAACCCTAAACCTATATATCATGGTCACCTGTCCATAACCACTAGACTATACTGATGGTTGACAATCCACCACAGATTGGCGTTTTGGAACAAATACACAAATCTGAGCTTAATTCACAAATTATGTGGCTATTTTTACTTCTTTAATAGTTAAAAAATATCAATGAAATATTTTTTTTAATTAATTCATGTACAATATTTGAAGGCAAAGTGGTTTACTGGACAGAGGTAGACACAGGGATACTTGGTTGGTATAATCTCACAACTAAGCAGAGTGGCACATTTTCCCTTCGACAAGCGCAGACTGAGGTAATTCAGTTCATAGCGTTTCTTTATCAAACTTGAACTTTTAAGCTTATTAAAAATATTTGATTAAAATAATACTGACAGTGGACACAATGTGAATTGACAATTGTGTGTTAATAACGCTTGTGTTTATTTATGGAGATAAGAATATCGTATCCTGTTCTATAGATCCTAACCTTTACTACAATATCCCATTTGTTTCATATATATGTTTATATATATATATATATATAAGTGCACAGTAAACAGCGTATAACTATATATATATGTGCGTGTGTGTGTGCTAAAGAAATTTTAAATACTTACATAATTCAATATACAGAAAATGCTTTTCGTGCTTAAAATTATCACTCGTACATACAAGAGAGACCCACTAAAACATTTAGATAAAATTGTAATATGAAAACCATAAAAATGAGTATTTTTTTAATTACACTGAAGTGTTGGAATGGTATATTTCCTTGGTATATTTAGAAAATAACAACTTTATATTAAGTCAATAATCGTTTATTAACTTTTACAAACAGTTTTTTAACAGTGAATAACCACTAACTATACATTTTGTAACGCTAGCTACTTCCCGTCTAAGTGGTTTAGCGTTTTGTTTGTTTTGTAAGATAATACCTTCCACACTAATGATGATTAACAGTTGAAACTTTTGTGTAAACCATTTGATATTCATTATATTTGAAGACTGAAGTCTATTATTATAATCGTAAATCTTCCTATGTTTTATGCTTCAAAATCAATGTATTATTAGAAATTTCAAACCATTCTGTTTACCTATACTAAAAAAGGATATATTGTGTTTTATTTTATCCTTTGTTTTATACACATTTATTCGCAGTCCAATTTATTGCTGGGTATTGCATTCTATGCCGGGTATGTCTATGTAACCGACACCAATAAGAATTCGTTGTACAAAGTCGCAACAAGTGATCTTGTTGCTGGCACTCAAACAGCTACCACCATCACCACCTTTGGACCAGCTATTTTCTATGATTTATCAGCCGTGCGGTTTTTCTCCAAGAGTAATCTGCCGACGGGTAAGATGAAAAACATTAAATTGATGAGATTTTACCCACAAACAGATTATAGGATGCTCCTGTTTACCATTATGGATGACAGCTAAATAACATACTGACATAACATTAGGTTTGAATACCCTGTGCTTTACGTTAGGCTTCCAAAGCTATTGTAATTTGTTGTACATAACAAAGATATTTGTTTCTTTTTTGTATAACATTAAAAAACTCGAATATGTAAAAATGTCCTAGCATTTTTCTTAAGCTTGGTTTTCCTAATCCCTGAATATGAGTTTCTTATCCTTGTTAGTAAATTTTGTACAGCAAAATGATGTCTCTTTTATCAGGAACTACCAGTTGCAGCAGTAACAGAGGGGGGTGCAATCAAATCTGCCTCCCAACAACTACAGGCCACCAATGCCAATGTGCTGATCATCATGATTATATTGCGTCGAACAATACGTGTGTGGCACGTCTTGCTAAAGGTCCAGTAAATTCAAATTTTATTCTCTTTTAATGATCACATTTTATTTACCACATTTAATTTCATAAAAAAACTTATATAAATTTAGATATACTTAAAACAGTCTAAACTGTAATTTCATTTAAATTTATTTAAATTTTATTCTCTTGACTAGCCCGTCACATTTTAATATTGAAATATACCTAAAAAAGTCTGAACTGTAAGTTAAATTGCAATAATTTCAATGCTAATCATTCCCAGATGACGAGCGTCCGTCGTTTGGCTCGACATGTCCTGGCCACCAAACCTACCCACTGGGTAAATGTTCCAACACTGCTCTTGTTCAATTCACGGCACCAACGGCAACCGACAACTCAGGATCAGTCATAGTAAAATCCAATGTATGTGAATTTGCAGATACAATGTACAATAATGCTGAACCTTTATATCTTGCCACTGTGTATGTTGAATAAGAATGGAGCTCACGATACTGCGTGCACTCTTTACACTGACCACTTAACATATAGCTATGGTAACATTAACGTGTAGGTCCGGTAATAAGTATTCATGTTTGTTGTATATTGGGCATCCACAGAATTGCGTGTTTAAACAAAGCAATTAGTGGACATTGCGCGAACCCAGTGGATTAATGTGTTATACCAACATGTTTCAAAAAACACACTGCAGTAGCTTTGGTAGCCCGACGGTGGGTGTGATGTAATCTGATGATTACCCAAGTAAGAAAGCCTCCTTATATATTTTTGTTTACAGAATTAACATTAATATCCTACTTTTTTGACATATATTCCTGTTCGAGGTATGTTAAGGTGGATCTGCTCCTAATAATGTAGATACACCTAAGATTTAGAGTAAGTCCAGCTTTATCTATTTTCAGGTGGAAGGTTCCCCACCTTATTCATTGCCACTTGGTGATCATTACTTCCAATACAGAGCCCAAGATCTAAGTGGAAATTTGGCATACTGTCTTTTCATTGTCCGTGTTAACAGTAAGTGATTTGCTCTGTCAAAATAAGGAAATTTTGGAGGTTTTAAATCTAATGATCTTGCATCTATCCCGGTCAAGCATGTAGTCAGCTTTCTTCAGGATACTGGCCGACTTGGCCGCTATATCCCAGATCCATGTTAGCTCGAGCCGCTGAAGTAATGGGCCTTATATGGCCTAAAGTCCTGGTCCTTGGGCTACCGAGGACCCGCCCATACTAATGTAATGTTAAGTTTGTCGATTTTAATCACAATCCATTACGTTGACAGTGTAAACTATCAGTTGTTACCGATATCTGGTAACACCACTAGATTTGACTGTGAAAGAACTAAATCTGTTAGAATTTTTACCCAGATCTTATTCTGTATTTTCTTGGCATAGGTGTGAACCTTTTATTTTGATAGAACAACACACTAAACAAAGAAAAATGGCCTGACAAGTTCCACATTTCCTCTACAATGTCATTGAAAATATCCTAATTCAAGATATTTAGTTTAAATCATTTTTCCCTACGTTATACAAGGTATAAGCTGTGGCAGCCCGGCTGGTAGCCCCATACCAAATACAGCTGATCAGAGTACCCCTTCCTGTGAGTTTAAATACGGCTCAGTTATAAATGTAACCTGTCCTAATGAACAGCAGCCCAGATTTCAGGTAAGGTGTTTTCCGTGGAATATTACATGGGTTGACATTTTTGTAATATCAAAACTACATTTTAACAAATGTAATATAAATTTTTCTTTTGCAATTTCTTTTTATTAATGTAAAGTCTAACGACCACTCATTTTTGCCATTATTCCTTGTCTATTCACTGACGTGTTTGAACCACTGTAGTTTTGCAGTTTTATTCTGCCTCCTTGACCTTAATTAATTATGCGATTTTTCTTTATTGTAACGAGGGAGCGAAAAAGTAAACTAAACTAACTAACCAATAAAAACTGTATATCAACTACTGTAATATTATTGAAAGCTACAACATTTCCAGTATGAATGTGGTGCGGACACAGATTGGTTGGTTAATGGGGTTGGCTCCTGTGATGTAGCTACCACAACTAGTCAGACTGCAACAGGTGAGAAATAGAATAATTTGTGTTAGGATAGAATAGGATATTCATATTTATACCGTAAATGGCACCAAGGGGTTTAACACATGCGCAATCGTCAAATTAACTCGCGCTTATCGTCATCGGAACTATTGCAGTGTGTTGTGCATGATTTTGACATTCCTTTAATTTGGTAGAACCCATTATTCTACTTGGTTCAAGCAATGGCCGCTAAAATCATTGTCTAAGGACATAACCGACTATCTAGCGACCAGTTTGGAACCTACAACCCTTAGACTGCAAGACGCAATAATCCACCAGACTAATCGGTAACACCTATCTTTAAATCTGACCCATAAAAAATAAATTTCCAACTGGGTTATCTGAGTAGAGATTTGAACCGCCAGAAAGATGGCATGTTCAAAACCAATCCCATGCTTTTCACATGAGAATTTAAGCAAAACACTTTATGGGCAAATGTATTAGGTTTGAAGTTGTGTCCAAAACACAACATTAAAGTTATGGTGTCTTGACCATCAACCCAAGTAATCCACGACAACATCGTAAAAAATAAACTAAAACTTAGACTCTTTTCCTTAATTTGCATGGCTGTGGTAGTTGTAGCTAGCTAATCTAACCACTGACCCACGTAGTTTCATGATTTCATTTAACTCGGCATGGCTTCTTAATCGTGGTGTTTTCTGTTGTATTTCCAATTATAAAAATAACATAAAGTTAACATGGGTTAAGCATGGTATATTTAGGTGTATTCCCGTAAATGGATCACAAATGTGGCCATCAAGGGCGAGGCTGGGAATATTTATTTAAGCAACCTGTTTGGTTAAAACTGTCTGTTCGGTTGCCTTAACAACACCGACGCTCATATCGATTGAGCTATAATCGGCCGAATATAGTGTTACTCCATATCGTGTCTTTAGTTTAAACATGTATAGTCCTTTTTTATCCATTATTACATAGATTTTTTTAGCTTAACAGTTATGCTTGCTTTGTTTTCTTATCTACGTTGCTTCTGCTGTGTTATTGTTCAACTTATTTCTGCATGCATCGCTCTACGTAGATCGGTCGTCTTCCGTTCCGACACCGGATAGTACAGCGCACGGTCCAATGGTAGCTAACAGAACTGGCAACTATACCTATTCTCCCCCCTCAGCCCCATTACCAAGAAAGCGACCACAGGGAATCTCCAAAGGCGTCATAGCTCTGATAGTGATTCTTGTTATTCTGGTGATCGCGGCTGTCAGCTTTTTCCTCTTTCGCAAGTAAGTATTTTGCTTTGATAGAGTTTATAGGGTAACCATTTTTATTATCTGTCAAATGTGGGGAAATTATTAATCAAAAGTTGGATTATTGTCGAAGTGCAAAAATTAACATCATTTTTTCGTGGAAATTGCTAGAATACCGGTTTTCCCCGTTGCATAAAAAGCTATGTTTTGGAAAGGGATATTCATATCTTATGACGGTGAATTGGAAACCTGCAAAGGGCGTTAGCACATAAGCAATTTCCAAATTACCTTTTGCTTGCGAGGTTATCAGGACTATTGCAGTGGGTTGTAAATGATATATATGGTCATTTAGTTTTAGTAAAACGCATTAATTGAACGGGTTGAAGGTTCTCCGCTAATTTCGTGGCCCGGCACACACGTTCTCACTATTTACGCTCAGTTGCATCACCACAGATACAGGCATAAGTTCAATGGAGTTAGCTTTTGGAATCGAGGGGAAGACACTATGCAACTCACCGAGACCAACTACTGTTCACCGGAGCATGACTTCGGTTCGTCGAACAATATATACGTCACTATGTGACGTCATCTTACCTTATATAACCGCGCCTTGTCGTGTGACGACATTTCGCCTAATTTCTTCATTTTTGCAATCGAACTTGTGGCATGACACCCTCCGGGTTATTGAAGAGTATAATCAACAAGATTTATCACAAATCACCATTTGATAGTTCATTTTCTTAGGAATTTGTTATTGATTATAATTGTATATGGTCGCTTCCTACATAGCAGTCTTTATATTTTATATTGTATAACTCGGTTCTCTTACCCTTTAAGCATTACTCATTTATGGCCTTGTATTTTTATTCTGTGATTTCAGTGCGTGGATCGATTCGTATTCCGATGTGATATTAGACTCTGTAGTTGTATATGCCCGTATTTCTTCATTTTATTATATTCACCCGCAATGGTTAAATTTATGCAATTTATTTGTACTGTAAATTTGGACGTTATTTTTATTAGTCATTTTTTATATGTTTTGTCTTTGCAAAGTCTAACACACTGCTTTTTCACTATTCTAACAATGCACCCCCCCCCCTCCGCCTTTCTCCGCTCATGAATGTGGGCTTGGCATATATATCCCGATCTAGATCGGTGCCATATGCAGTTGGTGCATAACATATATTTAATAGTTAGAATATCAAAGAAGTATTTTATTTTCGTTTTTATCCAAAACAACAACATTTTGGTATCAACGTAAATACGAAGTATTTATTTTTCCTTCAAAAAACTTTGGAACATTTAACCACTGTTTTATCTAATTTTCTGTAAATTTGGTCGACTAACACTTTTTGTGTTACCAGTTAAAGTTTAAGTCGCCTTTATAATGTATTTTGTATCTGTCTTCTAAAGTTAAACCTGACTTAATTGTTTGTATTTTTAAGATAAACAGAATGACATAAAAACTGTCACTTGGAGTCCAGGGTTTAAATCCGCTACAGATCTTCAGTCAGTCTACGTCATAATTTTGTTTCATCAAATAACTGTGGTGATATTTGGTACATACGAAGGCTTATTAAGCACAACGATTCGAAGATAGTTCTATTTGTCAGGGGCATACGAACTCGGAAGCATAATCCGTTGAAGTCAACATTAGGTTGCCCCAAACTAGTTATCTGCTAAATACATCAGACATTGCTACAGTTAATTAACCTGTTGTTCAAAAAGGTTCAAATATCGTTCACTCAGAGCTTACTTGCAGAGTTGTGCGCGGTTCATACTACGTTTAAGCTGGTCGCCCTACACGCTGCGATATCTACCGATTACAGTAACAAAAAATCCTCCGATACACAAAGGTGTAGGTATATAATAAAAAAAACTCTGCTTCGGAAATTAGCCGGTACAAACGAAATGCCTCTGTGGAGCCAATAACATTTCAAAATCCTATTTGGGTAGGACCATGTCCCTGGATCCGCTGTCGCCTAAAAGTCTATTTAGCGACTTTCGCTCACGATCCCTAAAACGTGCACCTAATTATACCACAGTATGTCCGTCATCGAGAATTTAAACAATACAAACCGTGAAGACTTGCCATCTTGCTTTGATTTTGGAAATTCATCTTATATTGCCGATTAGTGTTTCAGTATTTCGCAGTACTCTGGTGCTAGCTAAAAAGGTAATTGGATTTTTTTACCCGGTGCTACCTGGTTTCCCATATTCGTTTGCACAGAGCGCGTTCAAAACACCCAAAGTTTGTTTTTATATATTTTAAATTATTGCTTTCACTCTTAGAATTACACGACGCAAACAGAACCGTTGCTGTGTGTTGGATGAAAGCATTTACTTGAAGTGTGAGATGTCAACGAGAAAAATAATCGAGATATTTTATTGGTTCACTATGCGGAAATGGACTACAGTTACATTTTAAAAATAAAATCTTGTAAATTTGTTATTATTTTAGGAAAAGAATTTTTTTTTAAAGTTGTTATTATCGTCTGAACAGTTCTTTGTGGCGCGCTTTGCTGGTTGCTAGGGGCTCCATTATGACGTACTTGGTAACGACATTTTGTTATGAGGTTGCCATTCATTCCTTACCTTAGCTATTTACAAAGATTACCGTCAAGATTTTCCACGTATCTGTAAACATCGACTATTTACTTTATATGAAGATCTGTGTGTCATCTATATTTTCAGTGGTCAGACAGGTGATACATCAGAAAGTGACTAAGCCCATGTATATTACTACTGGTGATGCATTCTGTTGTTTAATTAAGTTTATTAGAAAGAATGTGTAAAGTCCTTAACCAAACAACATAAGGATGAATGTGTGAAGAATTCTTTACCACCGGTGCTTACTTCAAAAAATATTAGTTGGTTAACTAATCTGTGATCTGTTACTTATACGATTTGGTTACCGGTGCATTAGTCCGTCATTTACTTAATAGGTACAATTGGGTATTGGTACCAGTACCCTGTTTAGTCACTTATTTCACATGTGGAGCTAGTTACCGTTTTCTCATTTTCTTAATTATAGGCCGCATTTAGAAAAATGGGACACATATTGTTTTTGTCCTTTTTTATTTTCGTCAAACGCTTGACCGGCATGGCATGCCGCCTCGACATCTACTAAAAGAAGTAATGGAATCGCATTGAAACTTTGTCATTTGTTGTAAAACATGGTCTAGATATGCATTTTTGTGAGAAATCTATGGGGAATTCCCCTTAGCGTTAAAAACCGAAGCTGTTTTTTCAAACAATTTAGCGTTTTTGGGCATATCGCTTTAACGGCTGCTTCAATTTTGATCAGATTTGATGTAACAGTGAAGCATTAGCCACTGCGGTGCTCATTAGAAAAAAATAATAAAATACCCAGAAAAAAAACCTATAAATTATGATTTGTTCCTAAATCATGATTGTGACAAGCATGCCTTGTCACCCCAACATCTTTTACATGAAATCGTCAAATCGGATTGAAAATTGAAGAATTGTTAGATAACATGACCCAAATATGTAAAAACATTGATTTATGTACTAAACCTAGGGGAATTCCCTGAAACCATGAAGAACTAAATCGGAATGTTTTAGAAACTTAGTTCCTTTTCAATACAGCGTAAGAGCAGGCCCGGTGCTAGGAACCGCGGGGCCCAATTAGAAATGTGATGGCGGGGCCCCTACTCTTCATAGCAAAATTTATGGGTGTTTATATATCATAAAATACATACCAGTACATACAAACTAAAAAAATAGACATTTAATACTTGCTATAAAACAAATTAAAGGTAATGTGGATGCTTATTTACAATATATTGTTTTACTTTCAAACATATATATATATATATATATATACAAGGTGCGGGGCCCAATTTGATCTAATCGGTCAAATCGGCCTAAAACCGGCCCTGTCGTAAATAGGCTTTAATTTAATACCCTGACGGATCCAGTGAATCGCACAATGCTGGATAGGAGGGAAGATTTCAAATATACTTTACTTCGATATATTTATTAATAATATAAATATAGCATAGTGCAAAATAGTAGGTATGTGTCATAACAAATGAACCTTTTTAAGGTTTGTAGCGTATCATAATATATATAACACAAATGGAACGGTGTAATTGGGTAAAAAAACAAAATTTAATTGTAACTCACGTCAAGTATAACAGGGTTTGAAGAACTTAATTGTTGACAGTTAAAATTACAGGGAAAACCATACTGCACTGTGTAAATAAAAACGCGATCCATATTAATAACGAATCGCCCATTCTTGTTTGAACACAAAATTAAATTAAAAATAAAAGGCGATAAACATACAAGGCTGCCTGTGCGGGGGCACAGTGGGTTGCCGGAGCAATTGCATATGTTTTTGGTCTTGCTTGGATACAAAATTGCAAAGATGATATGTCAGAGTTCAGCTAGCACGCTTTGCCCATTTGGTCCACTGAAACACGCTGTCAGGTAGTTTTCAATCTATTACTTCGCACTGATGTTAAATTGCAAATTGGTTCTTGAAGAAACACTGCAATAAAAAATATTTTATAAAATTAGGGCTATCGTACAAATAAAGGAAATTCCTGCAAAACGTACGTCAATAAGGCTTTTAGATATAGATGAGCGATAAAAGACGGTTGCAATGATTTTAAACAGGTGGAAATTTTCAAATATTAAAATTTTAGTTAATGGTTTCTGCCCTGTAGATAATACTGGGATAGAGCAATGTTCGGTTCAGTGCTCTCGTTAAACACGATCAGGGTAGCGTGGAGAGCATTGAGGCAGAAATATTACGTCCTGCGTAGTGAACTGTGAACAGGTATTGCGGTTTATATTTGCTTAGGTCTACTACTACCTACCTTCCTAAGTGCTTGAACAAATCTTCCTTATGCGAAAGTATCCGATCCTCAAGTTTGCACGCACCGTTGTACCCACAATGTTTGTTTTTTATATAATCCCAAAACAGCCAGTCAAGCGGTTTTGTATTCCAAAAAAGTGCAATAAAAGCAGCAAATTCTCTCGTAGACTGATAGTGAAATAATTTTCCTGCGCCGCCGATCTTGCTAAAAGAAGCATAGTACCACTCGTTCAGTGGTCTTGATCTAGCGACCTGTTAATGTATTAACTGTTAAATTGTAACGTAATGGTGTATATATATATACTACTATATATAGTATATATATATATATATATATACTGTATGCATAGGATTAACACAGGGTATATACAAAGAGTTGTACCCATAGATATCAACGATGTGGCTCTACAATTTTTATTGGTATAAACGTTGCTCGAGGCGTTAATCATTCAGTATACGAACAACACAGAAAAATATAGTGTCATTCCTAGGCGTTATTTGCGTAGAAAATGCAAAATTATGCGTGAAACGCGGGAACACTAATAAGAGTTTCTCCGAAACGTGCAAAACCACACTTTCGGGCGATAATCACTTTCCGGTCGAAACTTTTAATTTGGATATACAAGTTATCAATAACCAGAGTTTATAAGGTTTGCCGCATTTGTGATCGCCAGCATACAGCAATATTTCATCACATTGAGTCAGGCATTGTAACAAGGGTAACCGTGATATTAACCCTACTCACAATCGTGTAGTCGGGGTCAAGTGCTTAAATTCAGGCCGATGCATTTATTTCACGCCGACTAGACCTCGCAATCAAGCGGGCCGTTTAAAATAACTAATAAACACACTGAAGTACTTCTGGCGACTTAAATCTGGACCAGCGAAGTTTTGACGAATTTCGTGAGAGAAAAGAGTAGTATCCAATGTAAAACATATTATGTAGCTCATTCTCGCTGGCGTGGTGACTTTTGTGCTTTGTTTCTGTGCATCACGTGAAAATATAAGGTTATGCCAAAGACAAACATTGGTCTGGGCAGTGGGAAAAGATTTTCTCCAACACAGATTATAACGTCGTTTCGTGTGGTACACTACCAGAATGGTACCAACAAATAAGATTTTATTACATTTTACTGCGGATCATTCGTCTATTTTATGTACTTCAATACTCTGCATACGTTCGATGTCGTTAAATAGGTAAACACGTAATAAAAAAGGTATGTGATGTCTAAAGCAGGGATCAGGCATTCTGTACGGTGGGCTTACACTGCATATCGCCTACGCCCTACACAATATTTTCTCACATGGAAGTTTTGAAAACTATTATTTCTTATGTTCACGCAGTTTTAAAAACTAACAAGTCATTACCCAAAACTACAATTCGCATTGTGCGTCCGATTCATGATTCCATGAGAAAATGGATCGGGGGTTGGAAACTAAAGATGGCAAAAAACTACAAAAGATGATTGGATTTCGTATTTAAATAAGGTTTTCTTTGAGCGTAAACGTATGTTTTCGTTAAAAATGATCTAGCACTTGTACGTAGGATGAATCCATGTGTAAATGGGTCAAAATTGCGATTTACGGATATGTATGTAAGCGAAAACATGCGAATGAATCAATATAATTACAGAAGCCTGTAGCAGGTGTGACTTTAACACTAAGTACTGTACATTATGCAAGTACGACTGTGTTAGTAAATCTACGTCATAGCAATGTAACTGTTTCGTCATTAGGACCCGGTACAGAGCGCACACGCGGCATGTATGCATACAATGCGCGGATGTTGAAAGGGCGAAGATATTAGTGTGTAGCGGAAAAACTGTACTGTAATAAGAAAGATGGAAAAATAATAGCCATATTATACGAAAGTTGGTCATATTAAACGGAGAATTTTAAATGGAGAAATTTCGGAGGGTACAAAATTGGTCACATTATCCGTGGTCATTTAAAGCGGCGCGCGCTTCCTGTATATTAATTGTCCAATCAGATTTGGACAAATAAGGGATTTTTTTTCTAGGACAAAGCCAACTTGCTTCGCCCATAACAAATTGGAAAATTTAGAAATATAAATAAAAAGTAAGGTCAACAATTCGGCCACACAACCGTTATTACGAGCGAATGCAGTAATCAAAGACACAACCAACCGGAAAAAGGTGGTTTAGAGCTCATAACAACCCTCGGGTTCTCCCACGTGCTTCCACGTTCGATGTGCAATGACGTATAACCGATTACTGGAAATTTATTTACAATTTAAGCGCTGATTACTGCATGGTTAGTCATAAATTTAACACTGAGCCTACCATTTTTAAAACGCAAAATGTTACATTGTGTCTCGACGGGTACAGTATGTTTCCTTTAAGCATGCATCATACCTTCGCCGAAAGGTGCAAGAGGTGGGATGAAAAAAGAGAGGAGTAAAGAGAGGAAATATATCAGTATATTGTTTCATCAGCTATTGTTTTTCAACCAGTATAATGTTAAATAAGATCAATACAGTATGTATTTAATAAACAGGAGAATATGTTTAAAAATGTGAATATAAGTT
Source organism: Ciona savignyi (assembly GCA_000149265.1). Taxonomy (NCBI): domain Eukaryota; kingdom Metazoa; phylum Chordata; class Ascidiacea; order Phlebobranchia; family Cionidae; genus Ciona; species Ciona savignyi. The sequence goes on from CH002331.1 coordinate 38,816, forward strand.
AAATTAAAACGAAGACGGCCATAGCGATTATATACGGTTTTAGTGTTTCTATATATTGGGATGCCTAAAGGTTATTTTAACGTAAAAATCGTTCCCTTGCCCTTTATTTCTTTGACGTGTTTTAAAAAAATTATCCTTTTCCTTCTACCTTTACACGAACAAAACGAAGTGGCGTAAAAAATCGAAAAACATCGAAATAAAAAACTCAACAATTCAAAATCTAAAAATATTCCTACCTCTAAAATGGTTGTCATGTAGTTTTTGCTTGCCAACACATCGTCTTCCATCATTAAATAAAACTGAGGCTCAACGTAGCGAATGAGATAGGACATTAAAAACTGCTCATCCAGATTTTGTTTTGACCTCCACTTGGCCCGTTCTATCTTGTCTCCAAGAGTAGCCTCGACGTAATTTTCCCATTTCGGTAACAATTCTTCAGGTGCGCCGATTATCTAAATTAAATTTTCATTGTACCTGGTTTCAAACTTACATTGCTTCCAGGCAATTGAAAACACCACACATCCCAGAAATACCACAGACACTATAAGGTTATTAAATAACTAAGTATTGCTTAGTAATTGTGTAAATATGCATTTCGTTCAAGAAAAGATAAAGTATAATGAGGCGACCGTATAGACTTATCAAGCTTGTGTTGGGTAATAGTAGGGAGCCTTGTGTTATTTCACACAACATAGGAATTTGTTGGTTCGATTAAACAATTTTTTACACTTAAAACTATTTTGCTGTTTGCCGTTACCAATAATCACCGTATTTCTAAATATAAATAACTACAACGTTTGCCATACTTTAACAAACAAATAATAAAAATGTAACAAAACAATTTCTTGATAGCTTTTCAATCAGTTTAATTTTTTTGTCCCTTCAAAACGTTTATGAATATAAAACTATTATTTAAATCTATGGTAGTGTATGACACTTTCCTTAATGCAGGCCCCTAACACAATATTAGACTTACTTCCAAATTTCCGGTGTTAATTTCATCACTGTAGTGGTTGTACAGCAGTTCGGCCATTTTCCTAACTTCAAACGTGTGGTTTTGTTCTGCAAGGTAAATCACGAACACGCATTGTTTTCGTTGTTCCGGGGTTAGATTTTCCAACATTGATCCAATACTTTCAAATAAATAAGTTGCGCCATTTCGCGCGATGCTTGGAATACCTACAGCCACAGTAGGTTTTCTTTTAACTTGTCCAACGCGAAACGCAGGTATTCTTTGGTCGTCTAATAAATGTTCGGCGTAGTAGACACTATCTCCAAACGTCGATTCTGGTTTTCCTTGTACTGCGGTGGATTTCGCAATTGTTGCTGATGCCATTTCAACAATTGCCCCCTTTGCCGATACATGACGAAGTTCGTGTCTTGGGTGTAGCAGCAAAACCACGCGGCCAAATAAACATATTCCGGCAAGTAAAAATACACTCGTCAATAAGAATGAAATCTTCGCTAATCTCATTTCCACACGTTTAGTGGAACAGCCAATTTAGATTTCGGTATCTTAAATCGAGGTAAACATGGGTAGCTAGCATTAATGCTGTCAATCTATTATGTAATAAATACAAGCACTGTAAGAAAAACGAAGGAAATACAATGTACGTTTCTCAGAAAATCTAAGCCGACTCTGTACAGCAACTAGTCTGACGTTACCCAACAAAACCACTACACGTTTGCTGGCGAGGCCGATGGCGCTGTTCAATCTATTATATCACTTTTATAATTGTACTTGACATGAGGCCATCGAATAGCTGTACACAGAAGGTCGCATATTGCGATCATAATACAAACAATAAACACAATGTATCATCATACTCAACGTCTGGCCATATAAACAAATTAACATATATGCGTGTGCTAATTGGGCATTAAATCACCACACTTAACCTGCACAGCAAAACACAAATACAAATTTAATCTTCTACCATGAGGCTCTAGCTGATGTGAAAACCACGATATCGTACGAACTCAAGTTATCACTCAACCGGTTTGTAGCCTGTAAGATATCGACCTGTGTCTATTGGCTGAATTTAGACCGATCGTGTATTTACTCGGCTCTTTTTCATTGACGTCAAAACACGACTGACGTAGAAGTCCGCTGTGTCTGTGCTGGTATATACTCTGTGTATTACAACAGTTTTCATCAATTACTCGTTTAGCAACTATGATTGGTAGGGAATTTCCGCAATCGACCGGATTTTCGTGCAGTCCCAAACGCCAAAATTAAAAATAACCTTAATAGAACATTGATTTTAGTGATTTTTAATATACCATCACGTGTAATTTGTCGTTAAATTTATAGCTTCGAGTTTGCTGACTCTAGTCGCTACGTTACAAATAGTAATTATTAGTAGCCTAATGGGCTACTATATAATCCCCAAACACTATTACAAATCAGCACATACAAGTGAAAGACAACCAGTGTAAGGGAAAGAGTGTAGTTATTTTACAAATATAATATCAACTAAATTGTCAACCGCACCTTTATTTTTAACATTCATGTTGACTGTGCGCTATATGTTTCAGAATGGGTTCTCTGTTTACCTAATTACGTGTTTCTAACCCTGAAAATTGGCTATGCGTGTTCCTAGTTTGAATCTATTATAGCAGAAAACTAGAAACATATAGTTGGAAAGTATACGTAGAACATCCGAAGATGTGCCAAGTTGAACAATGGCGGAATAATTGTGCGGTGGTGATTGGCGGTATAACAATGATGGAACAATGAACGCATCGCAATTGTTTTTGTTATAATGCATGCACGATAAGATGATGAATAAACGGGTAATTATGAAAACGTATATCCATCAAGATATTCACCGTGTAAAGATGTGGTATATTGCTGTTTATGGACGCTTTTCTACCGGTCTAAACAAAAATAAACACAGTAACAAGCAGCGAAAACGACACAAACCATATTTTAATTAATTAAATATTTATAACCGTGCCGTTTCTTTTCTGTTTTGTTATTTTTTCCTTTCGTATAATTCGATTACTAAATTATACCGGTTTTAAGAGACTAATCGTTATATATACGTGGTAATAGAGTATTATAATAATATGTTTTTATGTTGTTGCATTTCGGTGTAAACTGAGATGTTACGTAGTGGTGCTTATTTCATCTGGTCTGCTGTAAATTTGTAATTTGTACTCAGTTTGGCGCTGCATTTCTAAAACACATGAGTCCCTAAAAAGTTTAATTTATTACTTCATTTTATTCATGTAATTATGTGGTAAAATAAAGCAGAAAGTTTACTGATTATAAAGCAGACTGTTTACTGATTTGAGTGCGGTTGAGCGCTGGGGAGTTTCCAGGAAAGTTTGGTTTATGATGAAATTCATCACCAATTTGTGTTGGTTTTAAGTGTTTAGCCTTATTTTAATATAATCATTTACAACTTTCATTGCAATTTAAAGTGAATGATTCTTACCAGTTTCAAAATATCGTTCACAAAACGTCAGATCTATGCACAAACGTATTACTTAATCGAATCGAGTTTCGCATCCATGATTGGCTTATCACTGAGACCGTTATATTTCTTAGAACTCTACTATAAAGCTGTTTTGCGAATTTCGCGAATATACATAGTTCTGCCAGGTCAAGTTAGGTCAAATTTTAAATAATGAGTTCATTCTTCAGACCATTTAATATGTAAATCGGTAGATGTATTTTTCGCATTAACCATTCGACCGCAACGCGTTATGAGCGCTAATAGACTGTTGCGTTTTACGATTGCGAACTCGAGCGCCAGCTTATCAAAAACATCTCTGGCTGACTATGCAGACAGGGAGGGCATTCCAGCGGTAAAACAAATAAAACCGGGAAATACGTATATTCGCGAACTATGGAGTGATTAACGCGACCGATTCAAACACTGATTTCTATACAAGTCTATTGGACGAGCCCATTAGTATTCGAAACTTATCTTACTGTGAAATAAATAATTAAGTATTTTTCGTTACGCAAAGTTGTCAATTGGGGAGGTAAATTGAGCTCGCGTATTCATAATTTTTAACGTCGGAATGTATCCAAACCTAAAGGTATATAAAACTATATATATATGTATATACAACTATTCTCGAACAGTCACTTGTTACAGCCATACTTTAAAATTGTCTGACATCTATTTCAGCTTGAGTTTGAGATACGACTTTGCCACTTTAGTTTAGGTATGCCAGTGACGACAATATGCAGCAGTTACAAGCGGATGCAAAACAAGCTAATACATATTAAATTACCTTTGACGCCACACCACTCCGCGGACACACCAGCAGGCATAAGCTGGGCTACAGCTGTTTTAATAGTGGACGCAATGGAGAAGCGAATGCATCTGGTTGGTGGAATGAAAACATTGTATTTCTCCGATATTTTGATGCGAATGTAAAATGTTACAAAAGAGACACACATATTAAAGCAAATTTGCCACTCTTCTTATTTATTCATCCTTGAATTAACTATGCAAAAATGAGTGAGCAGTCATGCTTGAATTACCGCCGGCACCACATTCCCGCCACCGATAACAACCACTACATAATCCAGCCTGTGCTATCCCTAATCGCTAATTAGTCTATTCTGAGAACAAGGCAAGGCGTTTGCTAATCATAACAGCAACTATTCGATGATAGTGCAAGATTTATACTCACGATCTACCGTCATTACATTTCATATATAGTATCGCCACCGTACATCCACTTACAATATTACCTAATAACATCAAAGCTAAATGCAGGTCAACACGAATCTAGCCCCTCAATAAGAATACATTCAATAAATCCGATTTACTGCCAAGTTTTGTCGCCGATTGGCCTACGACTCAACTATCCGAGATAAAGAGAACAAATAAACAAATTTTATTACATAATAAGAGAAAATGAGTTAAACGACCAAATATAACAAAGACGTTCTCCGATATGGCGAGTACAGCTAGTTGGACAATCTAAAACATGGCGCAAAACAGGCTAAAACGTGGCGCAAAAACTTTTTTCCTTGCTGAAAAATAAATATATTTTGGTAATTTTGTTCCAATAATACTTGTGCTAGCTTCAAGTTCCTTATGTTTTGATTTTTTATAAAGAAAATTTTTGTCGCACCCAAATAGTTTCCTATATCCAGACTTATGTTATCTAACCACGCGAATCGGACTCGTTACGCGTTCAGTTAACAAAGTCATGCTTTGACTTTACATTTACATTGAATGAGCCTCTCATGTTACCAAAGTACATAATGGTCGCTGGTTGTTTAGGCACAGAATAATCTTTATGAGTTTTCCAACCACAAGTTTAGGGGGTATTTACAGCAACCCACGTTTTTTCGCCGCAAACAGAAGGGGATAACCGTTAGCGCAACGGGACTTCTTTTATAAAAAGTCGAAAAACATGTTTGTTAGTTCGCATATTCTTGCAGAGATCATTCTATGCTTACAAAGTTATAGTGTAAATTGGGTGAAATGCGAAAATGTGGTAAAAAAACATGTCAGTAGACGTTCGCTCTATGCGAAATTCATTAGGTCTACAACAGAATGCGGTTAACATACACACATTAGTTCATATATTATTTTAAATTTTGTTAAAAGTATTTATATGACAGTAGGTTAACACTGTTTCTAAAAATACTATAATCTGAAAACTTTATTGTCTGCCACCAACCATTAACGCGTGACTGGATCTCAATTAAGTATCTTGGCCTCGACATAATTTTCTCTACTTGGGTAATGCAAACATCATTTCGTAAAAGTTGATAGGCTACACCAAAGAACATAAAACAGACGGACCTTTTAGTTTTGCTACTGTAAATGGTTCAAGGTAACTACCCAATAAAACTGGTTTTACCTCATCCACACCTTGTACTACTGTAGTCCAAAAACCTTACATGACCGTGGCCAGAAGAAAACAACCAACGAAGTCGATATGTCTTTCATAGAAGGAAAAGAAACCATAATTCGTAATAAACCGTATTCGACCAATTACGATGAGATGCCGACAATTGTTTCTGTTGTAATGTTGTGTTATCGCGGCAGATCTGTTCTTGGTAATGGTTGTATACACCCTTTGTGCCACGAAAAGCTTATTTAGTTTATTCGTTTATAAGAATAAACCAAAATGCAGGTGCAAAACACAAATCAAAAGAACCTTCATTTAAACACGGTAACTCAATTTCTGTTTGGTTAAAATACTCCACAGCTTACCATTTCAGCATTAACGCATATTTTTATTCGAATTAAAGTGCTGTATAAAATTCCATCCCAAAGCGACTCGTGAAAAAACATTTTACACAGCTGACTCTATACATTTATCCGTACATTGCAGTGAACAACTGACTAATTCTTATACAAATATTACCAGAGCTTGATGTAAGGTGCCGCGACCAGACTACCCTCATATCTAAGTGTTGATAAAAGTCCTGTGAATACCAGTCTTGGTTCAATTGCGTGTAATATTGTGTATACATATACATTGCACTGTTCTTTGTAAATCCGCCGGACTTCTAACAAATATTACGCCGTGTACTCTACGTCACGAAGTCGTTATGAAAGACCAGCCAACCGTGCTGGGTATTTTACTGCCGCAGTGCATGTGGTTTCACACTGCACACTGTGTGTTCGAGTTTTAAATTAAGGTTTTATTTCTAATACGTTTTGGAATAACACTTGATTGATTATTAATAAAAAGATAAAAACACGCATTTTTAATTGTTAATTAACCTTTAAGGATGGTTGTTACAAGTGTGTAACGCAGGGTTTATCGAGGAAATTACAACTGCTCATATTAACACATATGAGACTTACCTTGATTAATACCGTGCCATTTTTTAACAAACAGTTGTTTTGAACACTTTTTAGCATCGGAAACCGTTTGTTTTTATGTGGAATGCTATGTAATTATAGTTGTCTAACTAGACTAATTCGAACGAAATGCCGTTAATATAATTTGTAAAACGTTTTTGTACACTAACTTTAATTCTAATGTAATCCTTAAATAAAACCTGTCGTAAGGATTGTGTAATCAACTTACTTAACGTATGTTAAACAGCTTAAGACTGGTTTTGTTGAATATACAAACGATAGCAGGCATAACAATGTATTCTTATAATATGAGACCTGAAGTAGTTGGGCCAAGGATATCCGGTAATTATATGTCGATCGAAACATTTCTGTGCTACAGCATATATTGTAAAGCGACCGTAGTAGTAAAATAGCAACGTTTACGATCGTGCAATAAGTATTAACAGACCACTGTAGGCTCGTTAAAGGAATAAAACGATCGTTAAAACTCGAAACATTCCAATAGGATGTGCATTTTACCTTTAGCTTCGTGGTGTTGGTGGTCCTTTTATATTTCTGCCTAACTAATTCGAGGGCGCGTACCACACATTTGTTTAAACACCGCAAACGCTTCCAAGTTATGGGGGTGCGACATACACTGACAACTTTGCGGTTCATTAAACATTGTTTTATTTTCCTGTGTGTACTTTATTTGTCCCAGTGTCCAGCACATCGTACATTTAGTCAACATTTTAAATAAACAAGCACATATATACCCATCGAAAATAAACGACCTGTGGTATTAAGTTTACGTCTTACTGACGGTGCTATGGACGGTTGACTTTGCGGTAATCACAGAGACGTTGGGCTTTTCTGTTTTAAATCAGCAACGACAGGGGCGAAAAATACAAAAGCCGGGTTTCAAATATCGGAGTTCAACTATTGAAATCAGACACGAGTGCTAGCGCTTGATTTAGTCCCATGGCCTGTATCGTTCCGTGATGTAAAGCTCTCACGATTTCGCCAAATCCGTCCCAATATCCGGTCTATAAATGTGGAATAAAAGAGCGGATTCAGGGCGCTGTTGATGGGTAGAAGGACCGCAGCAGAAACAACGTATGCAATATCAGGAACGGGAATTCCCCCGATACTTATAAAACCTATCACGGACACAGGGACCCAGCAACAGAAATCGGAAGCGATGAGCCGTACAATCTTTTTCTCCAACGCTGAAATTAAGGTTCATATCAAAATGTTTATTTAGGGAACCAATATTTATAGTAAACTTTTATACCGATAGAATTAAATGTCAGATCAAAGTTTTTTTAAATCCACGCCGACAAAATTTGCATATTTTCATGTTACGTTGCGCATTGGCGACATCAAATTAATTAATATAGTAAAAACATCTAAGTACCGGATGTCCGTACAAATCCTTTTGAAGTTCGTTTTACTAGCTTCGTCCGACTCGATTTGATGTAAATCGCAATATAAGCGATGAAAACGAATAAAAAGGAGCTGAGGTTTAAAATCATGAGGAAGAATGTGAAACCCCACGCCGGAACAGTGCTTGTCACGAACAGGTTTGGAATGCACACGCTGTTTGCACTATAATACCTGTGAATACAAATATTAGTAGAAGAAATATACGGAGCGGTTGCAAGAGACAACTAGAGTCTTGGCGGTCGTTCCATGAGCTCATTGGATTAGTGGATCCACAATAGCCTCAACTCGTCGATGTGTAAGATACAATCTACAGAGAACCCCTGTGATAAAGTCCCTTAAGTTTTCTACGCACAAGGATAAAACGTAGATATTGTACACATATCATGCAGCAGATTATATCGTAGAACACAACCTAAATGTTTGACAAGCTGAAATAAGGTATTATAATAAAAAACTTCAAAATAAAGATTTGTTGATTTAAAATTAATACAGATTAAGGCTACAATAAGTGCAGTAATATATACCCAAATTTCATGCTCGGTTTCAAGTACTCTGGGTGGTTCAATGCATTTTCTGCCGCATTTTGCAACTCTTTCCATGAACTCGCTTCTTTTATATTTACTGAACTTGAATCAATAAGTTTTCTATCAAAGACATAGAGCTTCTTAGCTAAATTCTTCGTAGTTTCAAAATCAACGACGACGTTATCGAAAAATGGGTTGTCTTGTATAACCGCAGATCCTACAAATATCCCTTGCAATCCCACAGAGAGAGGCAAAAGAGACAGGAACAACGAGAAAAACCAAGTCGCAGCAATGAAGAAGATGACAACTTTTATTTGTGGTCGAGTGGACGAATAGAATGGCTATAAACAAAAGATTTAAAATTAAAGTCTTAGGATAGGATATATTCGTGTTTATCCCCGTAAATGGGAAAACCAAGGGGGTTTACATACAGGTAATCGTCAGATCACCTCGCGCCCACCGCCGGGATAACGGAGCTATTTCAGTGTGTTGTGTTTGATATAAACATTCCTTTAATTTGGTGAACCTAGTCACCCGCTTGGTTTAGGCATTGTCCGTTAAGTGCCCTGCCCAAGAACACAACCGAATAGCTAGCGAACAGTTTGGAACCTGCAACCTTTCGGTTGAAAGGTGTCGCTCTAAACGACCAGATAAACTAGTCTCGTAATCGTTAATAAAAATAAAATATTTTATCTCTAGATAGTACAACAAAATATTATGGCTTACATTTAATACTGCGTACAGCCTTAATGCAGTTAACATGACCATTGTTAGAACTGACATTTCAGATGACGTTACCACCATCACGCCCATGACGTCACATAATGTGCTGGATAGCCAATACAGTTTGTTGGCACAGTAAACGCCGCTGTAGAACGCACCGGCAGAGCCAAGAAGCAATAGATAGATTCCCATGATCAAATCCGACAAAGCTAGGTTAAGAACCAGTAGGTGGTTGGCTCGTAGCGAGCAGGACACAGCTGGTTTGTTGGAATATCGGATGATTGTCTGCAACTCCGAGTACAGGACACACTGTAAGGATTGTGGGTGAAATTTAAATTAAAGAAATACTTTTCATATTAAAACCTAATAATTTTTTTTTTCATTTTCAATCGAAGGCTAAATACCAATTTCACGCATTATTATGCTCCGATATCCGAATAAACTCTAATGATATCTATAGTCGAATGTAGCGAAGTGCCTGTCCGGTGTTGGACATACCAATATACAAACACACCAATATATTTCTGAACCGTTTGTGAAAATGAGGTGGGATACAATATTCATGTTTTATACGTGTGAAAACGCAATGAGAGTTTAACACACAATGGTCAGATTACGTCGCGCCGACCGTCGAGCCAACGGAGCTATGACATTGTGTGTATTCTTCAGAAATTTCACCCATTTGGTAGAACCCAACAATCTACTGGGTTCAGACAATGTATGTTAAGCGCTTTACCCAGGGCACAACCTACTAGCTAGCGAGGTGCATGCACTTTAACAATAAAGTTTCCGGCGCCACGGTTTGTCACACTCCTAGGATAAAACATAATTAGCTGATTGAATGTGCAGCTATATAAGCTTTACTTGCCAAATTTCCAGCGATAGCCATGAAAGCCATTATCCATACAAAGGCTCGAAGAACTGGATTCGATATCAATTCGTACTTCGATGAGAATACACTGTCACGCGACCTGTCAGTGGTCGGGCATTCGTCGCTCCAGTCCGAGCATTCGCCTTTGCCATCATACATCTGGAAATGTAGACATTTCTAAAGCAACTATCTAATAAATATAATCGCACATATATTCTAGTAGAGCTTCTTATTCCATGATTTAATCGAGTTTCTTTAAAACTTACATAAGCGTAATGCCATATAGACCTTTTGGAAGGCAATCATTAAGTTATCTGACGACGTCATTAAAAGGCTATGCAGTCTATGTAGTCTATAATATGTTAAAACAATTCTGCTCACTTGTTTGAGTGCAATAAAAAGTGGACTTCCGCTCTCGCAGTAAAACCGCTCAGCAGTTGAACAATTCATCTCATCACTCGCATCGTCGCAATTGATTTTAAAGTCACATACGTGTTTCTGATCAATAGAAATCTGCCAGAAAAATTATATACTTTATATGCATAGTCCAAAATACAATACGCAAGATTTATTTTAAAAGTGCTTTTCAGGCAATATCTGTCGAGACAATGGTACAATTTAAATATTACCTTGCTTGCATCAAGTACAGGACAATAGAATCTTCCGGAACACGTCTCATTACTCTCATCTCTTCCGTCATCGCAATTTACTTCCCCGTCACAAATGCTACTCATTGGAATGCTTATAAGGTTTCCAGAGGGACAACGGAAGCGATCCGGGCATCGGGTGATTTCTTCATCCTTCCCGGAGAAAGGACAATCAATAACTCCGTCGCACCATAATTCTCGCCTGATCAATCGGAACGAAATTGCTGAAGGCGCGTCGGGTGATATTTGTATCTGTAAAAAAACACGCGATAAAAATATTGCTTATAAATCTTACTACTATTGAAATAGTTGGATAAGAAAATACTCACCTCTTCTCTACACTCAATTGTGTCGAAGTCGTTAACTCCAACGAATGAGAAATCGGGTATGGTTATTGGGTGAGTGCAGTTAAAATTGGATCGCTGATGGGGTTGGTTGCAACTTCCCCAACACTCGTCGTCCGGAAATCCCGGTTCCTCGTGCCACATAGATCCAGCCATACCAGGGGGAGGACAATCCCCGACTCCATCACATAATGTGCCGGATATGGCAGAACATTCTTTGTCGCATCTAAATGTAAATCATATGAGTCAAGGTAAAATTATGTCTAAATGTAAATCACATGAGTCAAGGTAAAATTATGTCTAAAGGTAAAATCATATGAGTCAAGGTAAAATTATGTCTAAAGGTAAAATCACATGAGTCAAGGTAAAATTATGTCTAAAGGTAAAATCACATGAGTCAAGGTAAAATTATGTCTAAAGGTTAAATCACATGAGTCAAGGTGAAATCAAATCTAAACCTGAAATCACATGAGTCTATAAACTTTCCCGTATACAATCCTGTCTGGTTTGGAGGTTATCAGGCTGAATTAACAGAAACTCCACATTTGTGATCGAAATTAAAATCTGTTTGTTTAGGAGTATCAATTCAAATGGACACTTTTAACGGAAAATAATTTTATGGCTACTTTATCGGTGACTGTATACCTGCAGCGCTCAAACTTGTTCAGCGGGGTGGCGTCGGTACATTTCAAAGTTCCTTCGCAAAACAAATAACTAGAGAAAATAAAAAGCGTTAAAATATGCAGAATCTAAGTTGTTACGATACAGTGAAACATCGGAATTACTTATTGCACAAAAAAATCAAAATATATAAGATATTCCTTCAATAAATAACACACCTTTCATCGGTTCCGTTTAAGCAATCTTTCACGCCATCACAGATTTGGCTTCTATTGATACAGAGGTCTGGTTCACATGATAATTGATCTTCATTACATTGTGAGACACCGCTTCTGTTAAACCAATAAAATATCCATGTGCTACACCTTATTTGGACAACATACGGTTAGCTGGAGTGCTCATGCATTTTTGCGGGATAGACATGTGATATAAAGGCGACAGTATATCCAACCCGGGAATGAATGAGTTGAGTAGGGGACAAACGGTTCAGTTTTCCATTTGTGTCTTTTCAATAATATCTGACTGAGTAATTAAAAAGTAATTAACGTTTACCGCTGCCGTTTTTTTATTCAACTGGCATATAGGGGAATAAAAAAACAAATCCAAGTGTTAATAAACACTTTCGTTTTATAATACGTTTTATTTTAACATGTTCCATTTTATATTGTAAAAAGATTTACTCGAGTGAAAGATTTACTTGATACGTTACTCCCGTGAGCTTTCACACGTTCCATCTTTACTCGTCCGAAATTTAATGGATTTTTGGTCCTGCGCATATGTACCTAAACCCTTTTCTGCCAATCTTTTACCGTACGAAGTTCGGCAACAGTAAAATAAACATTACTATCGTTATGCTTTTGCAAAATCGTATGTATATAAACACTTTCCACAAATAAAAAACAATCATTTTGTATATACGGCATTAATTAAACGTATTGCAAATATTTTCTTACTTTGGTAAATTCTTGTTTTTGAAGTATGTGATGTTTTTACATATGTCCGGGGGTGTTTGGCAAGGACATTCGTCAGATAAATCTGGACAATCTACTTTTCCATCACAAACATTCCGTTTGGGGATTATTGTAACGTTGTCGAAACATTGGAAGCACAATTCTGTATTCAGCAACGACGGCCATCTGTATCATCACAAAATTTAGTAATCTTGTCTATCAGCAGATTGCTAGTAGTAATTAGTCATTGCTAGGCATAGGTCGTCGTGGCCGAGTGGTTAAGGCGACAGACTAGAAATCTGTTGGGCTCTGCCCGCACAGGTTCGAATCCTGTCGGCGACGTTTATTTTTTTTTTTAAAGATTAAAAATATATGTTGTAGCACAGCTTTCTTAACACATGCCTATAAAACAAGAATGGTCCATAAACGCTTAGTGATAAGAGTAACATAGAGTTTTAAAGTTTATCCTGTAAATTTGAAAACGCATTTGATGTTATCACTGATCAATAGTCCCGGGTTACCCGAGGAAGTGTGTTGTGTGTGATAAAGTCGGTCCGATCTTGAGCAATGTCCTCTGAGTGTCTTTATACCGAAGGTCAAAATCGTCTAGCAAGCAGTTTAAATACCTCAAACTCTTCGGCTTATGTCATGCATGGCATCGAGCCATGCGACCAACGAACAGTACATGTCAACAGTTTTCTATACACTTTATCATACAGACTAGACTAGATCCTTTCGTTAACGTTTTTGTTTGTACTATTTTATGTACGTTTTAAATTAACACAGCGTTTCTTTATTTTCTTTAGAATACGATTAGTGAAAAATTTAAAATAGTTTTTGAGTTATTAACATTTAGGCTTAACCAACACCAAGTTCTCTAATTTTTGTAGAATAATATAAAATGACTAGAAATGCGGAGACAATGTTTTGTGTTGCTGATTTGCCGAAGGCTTTGCTCTCTTACGCCAGCACTCGTCTGAATTAAACAAGTAGAATAACAACATACGTACCCTTCACTGAAACACAAATCTTCTCCGTTATCACAATCTTTTATTTGATCTTTTAACATGGCCTGAGGCAAGATACATTTCTTTGCATTTCTATTGCATTTAAATCCGGGCCCTGTTTCCCATTCCGTTTCTCCGGGACAATCGTTGCAAGAGTTTCCATCGCAAACGTGTGACCTTAGTGAACAAACTGACGAGCCGTGGCATCTGTAGTAATCCGGACACATCAAATCGCACGGTGATACGTTGGTGCATTGGATTGTACCGTTGCATATAAACTCGCGATGTAGAATACAGGTTTTATTGTGAACGGTCGAACAGCTGAAAGAGAACGATACCATTTAGAAATGCAGCTCCGCTTTAAAAAGAATTATAAAGCTTAGGTAAAACGTAAAAGGTAAAACACCAGCAATCGTCAGATTCTTTCGTGTTTACGTTCTATCTGAGCTCTGCAATGTGTTGAAAACGATAACGAAATTTATACGTTATATTTGTCTAACTGATAAATCCATTATGTCAAGAAAACGTCCACAGTGTCCTGCCCATGAATACAACCAACTAAAATAGAGAAGGCTGGTTTTAACCTATCTTTCCAACCAATAAGTATAGGATATTCATGTTTTAATCCCGTGAATGGGAAAACCAAGCGGGTTAACACAGGAGCAATCGCCAGAACACCACGCGCCCATCGTCGGGTTACCGGAGCTATTTCAGTGTGTTGTATATGATAGACACGTTTCTTCAATTTGGTAGAACCCATTAATCCGCTGGGTTTAGGCAATGTTCGAAAAGTGACTTGCCCAAGGACACAACCGACTAGCTATTGACCAGTTTTGCACCTACAACCTTTTGATTGAAAGGCGACGTACTTAACCGCCAGACAACCGGCCAGACATAAGCTAACATGCTAAACTGTTTCTGAATTTCGTTGTGAAGACGACTGTTACAAATTTTCTAAAACATAAAGGCAGAAAAAAGTTCAACCAAAAACAAACCTTGTTTCAAACTGAGAACAATTAGAACAGCTGGAGTCAGTCGCAATCTCATCACTACCATCCACACAATCCTTCTCCCAGTCACAGAAGAATGGTGGAATAATTTGTGTACCGCTTTTGCAAATGAAATCTATAGAGAAATTGCCGATTAAGTAGTAAAGTATCGGCCAATAAGGTAATATGCCTATCGGTAAATATACCGGCAACTACCGAACTCTAATTCTGCTTACCTGCAGTTGACCTGAATATGCAAACGCATAATATGTACATCAAAGTCCTGCTCGACCCAATCATCATTACCAAATGACTTCTGGCTTTAAGTCTCAAAAATCTAACTACACTCAATGCGGTATCTCACAGTGTAAAAGTTGAAGAGATAGATAGTAGTTTACTTTTCGGATAATCAATCGAAATTACTACGGTGCTATCGAAGTATGTTCACACGGTTTTCAAGTACATTTAATCGAAAAACGTCTAAGCTTAAACAATACAACAAAAAGATAAAGTCAAAATCCCCTAAAATACATTAATTTTAACACCATTAAAGGTGATATTCCGACTATGTGGTAGCATAGCATTGATATTTACCAAAGCTATTAAGTTTGCACAGATGTCCGACAAGTACTTTTCGTACAATAGTCCACGATTTACACCATCGATTTTGTAAACACTTGAAAACACTATTGATGGGAAATTTTGATCATACATTTGGACAATGCAAACTTTTTCCCAAACTGGCCTTTTTGATTTATTAAAAAAGAAGAACATAATTGTTTGTCTCATGTTTAGCTATACCTTTGCGAGATATAATATAAATATTTTTGGTAATATTCGTGCTTCATAACGGCAAACCAGCAACTTTGTAAATTCAATTTTTCCAGCTCCTATAGATTGTGATTTGGGTCCGAAATTATGACATGTGTTTTTTTATCTTAACAGTGACAAATTTTCCGCGTGGTTGTCTGGTCAAGGTCCTTATTATATACGTTGCTATTTGGTGGGTTCTACCGTAGGATTCTAATTGATCGTTCAAAATACTTAAGTTATGTCGAATAGCTTATTGAGTTGGTGCGTCATCATTATGAAACATTGTGAAAGGTACTTTACAAATATCGCCTAAACCCAGCGAATTAATAGGTTAAACTAAAACAACAGCAACGTCTCAGTAATATATAATAAAACTGCAATAGCTCGATTATGAGTAAAAGGTAATCAATCAATAAAGTTAACTCTGCAGAGACCTAGTTTAAAATCACCCCCAGCGAGAAATATAACATATAAAATATTGTCGTTAGATGGCGTACGTAATCAAGCTGGGTATTCACTTGTTAGTGGAAAACTTGTTTCACAAAACGCATAATTTTTTAAGCGGTTAAACTATCATAAAATTGATTTAAATTCGCCATACTGAATTTAAAATATTTATCTTTATTGAAAAAATGATTCGACGAGGAGTAATTCTACTATTATCATCAGAAACAGAAGAATACAAGAAATAGCGTGGCATCAACAATCAGATTTATCTAACGATATATATTTTAAGCATATCTGTAATGGCGTCAATTGTGCATAAGTACTTACTCTTTAAAAAAATAACGCCACATAATTACTGAACGTTTACTTAGTGCCGTAAGTTTGTTACCACATTGGTTACAAGCTACTGCGTGTTTTTGCTGTGTAAATACAACGCTGCATTAAATGTGTGGAAAATAGAATGCTGTCTGGAAGGAGTTCAGGAAAATACCAAAGTGACAGTGACGACATTGAATATAATATTGCGTTTCCAAATGGTAAGATTGTATTTCTTTTAGGTGTAAGTTTAACACGGGGTTTAAGTCTAGATTTTGTTGTAAATACTGCATAAATCTATCAAACCATTTGAATATGTAACATAAGCATTTAAAGGAACGAATGGAAATAGTTACACAATTATCATAGGGTCTGTATTTTATTTCCAGCAAGCAGTGATGAAACGGAAGCTGTTGTATTTCTACTTGGGTGGGCTGGAGCACAAGACAAGCATTTGACCAAATACAGTTCAGTGTATGAAAAACAGGGATGCATCACCATCAGATATGTTCACCCAATCAATAAAGTATTTGGGCAAGGTAAATTACTGTTACCACTTGATTAGACAAATGACGCAGTCTGGTAATAGGGCTGTAAACCTTAAAAAGGCAACAAATTCTAGTCAATAAATCGACTATATCCAGGCATTTAATGGCCAGACTAAAATATATTCTAAAAAGATTTCAGTAAACTTTGGTCAATTTATTTAGCAAATACAATATTATCTCCAGTAAACCCATGACTTAGTTTTGGCTGATAATTTACAGTTGTCCAAATCTATTGCATTGAATTTGTACTTAATGTTCGGTGATCTTAAGATTTTAGTTGGAAACAACCTCGAGTTAAAATGTATTGATATTTTTACACAAATAATTGATTACAAAACTAACCACATGGATAAACAGTACTTACAAGAACACTAACACGTGTTTCTTGTTTCAGACCCTTCCACCTCGAAAGAGCACAAAGAAGCAGCTCGAAAACTCCTTGCATTACTGGATGATTATGATTTACTGGATAACCCAGTATTTGTCCACTCTTTTAGCAATGGAGGTTATTTTGTCTACAGGTTTTTAGCAGAAGAGTTTCATGTGAGTGCTTTATAGTTGTGTTGCCAAATGGCTATTGTTGCTGTTTTGTTTTTCTAGAAAAATGAAATCAATGTGGTGGGTGCTATTTTCGACAGCTGTCCTTCAAAATTGGAATATTTGGTTGGGACAAGAGGCTTACTATACTCTGGAGTTCTTCCCAATATATTTGTGTCTATACTGTGTGTTCTTGCATTCACTGTGGTTTACATGTTTGTCAAAATTAAACTTTTGCTGGGGCTTTACAAGGAACCGATGATGTACGAGGTAAGGTTATCATTACGAGTCTAGATACTGTGCTAATTTTTCTGTTTGTAGGCAATGAGAGATTCTCCCTTTCACTGCTGGCCACACTTGTTTCTATACTCTACAGCTGATGTTATAGTTCCAGCCAAACACATTGAAGACATGGCAGCAGCTCGGCAAAAAGCAGGGGCTACATTGGTTGTGAAGCATGATTTTAAATCATCACCGCATGTCCTACATTTAAAACTTTTTCCGGAGCTTTATGTAGAAAAGTGTTTACGTTTTATGGAAGAATGCTTGAATATTTACGACGGTGAACAAATGCCAGTAGAAGAAGGGGAAAACAGAGAAACTAATATTTAAACTTGGTGCAGACATGTGCTATCAAATAGCTTACTGCATGTCTGTTCAAACAACACAAACATAAAGTACATTTAGAGTGTAATGCATTCTTGCACATGTGCGATTGCTCAATAAATTATTTTTTTAAATTCGTCAACATATTCTACCACCAAGGTAAATCGCTTTAGGATAGCTTGTCAACAAATGAGGCCACTGTATAAAGAATTTAGTTGAAAAAGGGTAAATTATTTTCCCACTCATTGACATGCTCGTCACACGGCAGATGCTTTCCACAAAAATAATCTCTCCTCGACAGAATCCTAGAAACTAAATAAAACAAAAAATACTGTTAACATCACAGGATAAATTCAGGCGGGTCATGTTCACAATCAGACTATTGAAAGTTGTTTGTTATACAGCAGGGATATTGCTTTTATTTTTATTAAAAATCCTAATCCATTGGGTTCGAACAGGTCAGGTGCCTTATTAAAGATAGGCTCATTTACACATCGGCTGGTAGTCTAAGCTACTAAAGTTGGGCAGTAGAATGTGGTAATACAAATTAGGTTTACTGCTGTAATTATACCTCTGTCCACAAGGATTTCATCTTAAACTACTAACGTTTTTGCAAGTAAACAACATTTTTAATTATACGTTGGGCAAGTTTTACTACAGACCAACAGAACTGTCAATCATACTACTGCTAAATTATTTTAATAGCTTGTACTAAATCATGGCATTAAAATGTCACCGTTCTAAAATTTAATGCCATACTTTTATTTTGCCAAAGATAAAGCAATGTAAATTTTTTATAAATTTTACTGGGTTAAAACAATGCATAACTGTGAATGGTCAAACCAAGCTGTTGGCTGTTAGTTTTATTCTACACCAATCAGTATATACTTACTTTAAATATTAATGCAGCAATACAAATAGGTATACATGTCCCTGGACCATTGCAGAGTAAAATGTCAGGCTTGCTTTTCAAAATAACAGGGATGCAATAAACAAAAGAAAACAAGGTAGTGAAGACCGTGCTTAGCCATGATTGTGCAACTTCTCTACTCCTAAAATTTAAAGAAATTGTACGATTTTCATAAGTAAGTTAATAAAGTAAATCTAAAATAATGAATAATCATTCTCAGCATATATCTTGATTGAACTAGCTAGAAGGCAATGAGAAAGACACCAGTAGTGACTTATATATTCCTGGGCAAGACATGTGTCTATCATTGTCTCTGGCAAATCAGTCCAACTGAAAAACAGAAGACTCTATATATGCCAGACATCGAAAAATCTCTGGTAACCCGAAACGTGGTATTCTTATAAACCCATGTTATAACAGGCCATGTGCTATCTGGTACAAACAGAAGCCTACTATTCCATGGTCTTATTTAGGTAAAAACAATACATTGTAAATCTTTCACAGTTTCTTACCTTGGTATAACATAGGTAAAATATTTTGATTTGGAACTTAGTTTTGATTCAAATTCCGTGATTTTCTTAATGCTCATACGGTCAGTATCAGCAACTGCATAATGCCGTTCTAGTGTCGCGGAAGGTAGGCTTGATAAAAGTCT
>CH002331.1:58641-75200 GCA_000149265.1 Ciona savignyi
TGCTTTGAAGATATTGGATATAGTATTTGCGTTTGTTTGGTTTTGTATGCCCTTTTTACACTTCCTTCACTGTTCTTTTTTATACTTTTTACTATTTTAGTTCTACAAAACTAAAAACTTCAATGCGTTTTGGTTCAAGTTTTCATAATATAGTCAGAAAAAAGGGAAATTTCAATTACAAATAGTAAAAAAACTACTGAAGATAGAAATACAGTTCGAATTTTCCTGAGTACAAAAACTATTAGACAATCTACATTCCAATTTTCATATCATTTGGGCATTTCAATAATAAGTGAGTATTTCGTTTGTCAGTGCACCTCAAATTTTTCAAAGTCGAGCAGAATTTTCTTTGCATAAAAAGTGGTGTTCACTAAAGTTTACATAATATATTCTTTATTAGAGGTAGATTTTAGATGTGCAGCTTGTTTAAAAGAGGGATAAATTATCTTTCCAACCATACTAAATATTAAATCATAGCATAAACTTTAGAAAAACTGTGCTAATTTGAAAATGACTAAAAATTGTAAAAAACACTGCGGGACAGCATGTTTGAATTAATGCATTTGGCCGGGAGTGAAAGAGTTAAAACCTAATAAAAACGTTATTTCATTATTAATCGAAGGCTAATTTACAATTTCACGCATCATTAAGCTCCGATATACGAATAGACTCGATTGCTGTGTCTGTAGACGAATGTAACAAGTACTTGCCCGGTGATGGACAAACTATTATACAAACACACCAGTACATCTTTGGGCTGTTTGTGGAAATAAGGGAGGATAGGATTTTTAATGTTTTATACCCGAGAATTGGAATACGCAATGGGCGTTGAACACACGTTGAACACACAATGGTCATATTACGTCGCGCTCACGGTCGGGTCAACGGAGCTATAGCAGTGTGTGTATTCTTCAGAAATTCCACCTTATTTGGTAAAACATAACTTTGCACTAGGTTCAGGCAATGTCTGCTGTGTGCCTTAGTGCCTTACCCAGGGACACAACCAATTAGCTATAGCGAGATGTATGTACTTAAACAACTAAGTTTTTGGCGCCACGGTTTGTCACACTAATAAGATAAACATGATTAGCTGATTAAATGTGCAGCGGTATATACGCTTTACTTGCCAAATTTCCAGCGATAGCCATGAAAGCCATTATCCATACAAAGGCTCGAAGAACTGGATTCGCTATCAATTCGTACTTCGATGAGAATACACTGTCACGCGACCTGTCAGTGGTCGGGCATTCGTCGCTCCAGTCTGAGCATTCGCCTTTTCCATCATACATCTGGAAATGTAGACATTTCTAAAGCAACTATCTAATAAATATAATCACACATATATTCTAATAGAGCTTCGTATTCCATGATTTAATCGAGTTTCTTTAAAACTTACATTAGCGTAATGCCATATAGACCTGTTGGAAGGCAATAATTAAGTTATCTGACGACGTCATTAAAAGGCTATGCAGTCTATGTAGTCTATAATATGTTAAAACAATTCTGCTCACCTGTTTGAGTGGAATAAAAAGTGGACTTCCGCTCTCGCAGTAAAACCGCTCTGCAGTTGAACAATTCATCTCGTCACTCGCATCGTCGCAATTGATTTTAAAGTCACATACGTGTTTTTGATCGATAGAAATCTGCCAGGAGAAACTGTTTAATAAAAATCATATATATTCTATTTGCATAGTCCAATATACAATACGCAAGATGTATGTTAAAAGTGCTTTTCAGGCAATATCTGTCGAGACAATGGTGCAATTTAAATATTACCTTGCTTGCATCAAGTACAGGACAATAGAATCTTCCGGAACACGTCTCATTACTCTCATCTCTTCCGTCATCGCAATTTACTTCCCCGTCACAAATGCTACTCATTGGAATGCTTATAAGGTTTTCAGACGGACAATGGAAGCGATCCGGGCATCGGGTGATTTCTTCATCCTTTCCGGAGAAAGGACAGTCAATAACTCCATCGCACCACAATTCTCGCCTGATCAATCGGAACGAAATTGCTGAAGGCGCGTCGGGTGATATTTGTATCTGTAAAAAAACACGCGATCAAATATTGCTTATAAATCTTACTACTATTGAAATAGTTGGATAAGAACAATACTCACCTCTTCTCTACACTCAATGGTGTCAAAGTCGTTAACTCCACCGAATGAGAAATCGGGTATGGTTATTGGGTGAGTGCAGTTAAAATTGGATCGCTGATGGGGTTGGTTGCAACTTCCCCAGCACTCGTCGTCTGGAAATCCCGGTTCCTCGTGCCACATAGATCCAGCCATACCAGGGGGAGGGCAATCCCCGACTCCGTCACATAATGTGCCGGATATGGCAGAACATTCTTTGTCGCATCTAAAGGTAAAATCACATGAGTCAAGGTAAAATTGTGTCTAAAGGTAAAATCACATGAGTCAAGGTAAAATTGTGTCTAAAGGTAAAATCACATGAGTCAAGGTAAAATTGTGTCTAAAGGTAAAATCACATGAGTCAAGGTAAAATTATGTCTAAAGGTAAAATCACATGAGTCAAGGTAAAATCACATCTAAAGGTAAAATCACTTAAGTCAAGGTAAAATTGTGTCTAAAGGTAAAATCACATGAGTCAAGGTAAAATTGTGTCTAAAGGTAAAATCACATGAGTCAAGGTAAAATTATGTCTAAAGGTAAAATCACATGAGTCAAGGTAAAATTATGTCTAAAGGTAAAATCACATGAGTCAAGGTAAAATCAAATCTAAACGTGAAATCACATGAGTCTATAAACTTTCCCGTATACAATCCTGTCTGGTTTGGAGGTTATCAGGCTGAATTAACAGAAAGTTCACATTTGTGGTCGAAATGAAAATCTGTTTGTTTAGGAGTATCAATTCAAATCGACACTTTTAACGGAAAATAATTTTATGGCTACTTTATCGGTGTATACCTGCAGCGCTCAAACTTGTTCAGTGGGGTGGCGTCGGTACATTTCAAAGTTCCTTCGCAAAACAAATAACTGGAGAAGATAAAAAGCGTTAAAATATTCAGAATATAAGTTTGTTTTGTGATACGATGAAACAACAGAATATACTTATTGCACAAAAACTCAAGATAGATAGGATATTCCTTCAATAAATAACATACCTTTCATCGGTTCCGTTTAAGCAATCTTTCACGCCATCACAGATTTGGCTTCTATTGATACAGACGTCTGGTTCACATGAAAATTGATCTTCATTACATTGTGAGACACCGCTTCTGTTAAACCAATAAAATATCAACGTGTTACAGATTATTCGGACAACATTCGGGAAGCAGGAGTGCTCGTGTATTTTTGCGGGGTAGACATGTAGTGTAAAGACGACAGTATATCAAAGCCCGTGCCGAATGATTGGAGCAGAGGGTAAACGAGTCAGCTTCCCATGTGTCTTTTCAATAATATCTGACTGAGTAATTAAAAAGTAATTAACGTTTACCGCGGCAGTTTTTTTATTCAACTGGCATATAGGGGAATAAAAAAAACATATCCAAGTGTTAATAAACACTTTGTTTTTGTTTTATAATACGTTTTATTTTAACGTGTCCCATTTTATATTGTAAAAAGATTTACTCGAGTGAAAGCTTTACTTGCGTTACTCCCGTGAGCTTTCACACGTTCAATTTTTACTTGTCCGAAATTTAATGGATTTTTGGCCCTGTGCATATGTACCTAAACCCTTTTCTGCCAATCTTTTACCGAACGAAGTTCGGCAACAGTGAAATAAACATTACTATCGTTATGCTTTTGAAAATCGTATGTATATAAACACTTTCCACAAATAAAAAACAATCATTTTGTATATACGGCATTAATTAAATGTATTGCAAATATTTTCTTACTCTGGTAAATCCTTGTTTTTGAAGTATGTGATACTTTTACATATGTCGGGGGGTGTTTGGCAAGGACATTCGTCAGATAAATCAGGGCAATCTACTCTTCCATCACAGACATTCCGTTTGGGGATTATTGTAACGTTGTCGAAACATTGGAAGCATAATTGTGTATTCAGCAACGACGGCGATCTGTATCATCACAAAATTTAATAGTCTTGTCCATCAGTAGATTGCTATTAGTAATTAGTCATTGCTAGGCACAGGTCGTCGTGGCCGAGTGGTTAAGGCGACAGACTAGAAATCTGTTGGGCTCTGCCCGCACAGGTTCGAATCCTGTCGGCGACGATTATTTTTTTTAAAAAAGATCAAAAATATATGTTGTAGCACAGCTTTCTTAACACATGCCTATAAAACAAGAATGGTCCATAAACGCTTAGTGGTATGAGTACCATAGAGTTTTAAAGTTTATCCTGTAAATTTGAAAACGCATTTGATGTTATCACTGATCAATAGTCCCGGGTTACCCGAGGAAGTGTGTTGTGTGTGATAAAGTCGGTCCGATCTTGAGCAATGTCCTCTGAGTGCCTTTATACCGAAGGTCAAAATCGTCTAGCAAGCAGTTTAAATACCTCAAACTCTTCGGCTTATGTCATGCATGGCATCGAGCCATGCGACCAACGAACAGTACATGTCAACAGTTTTCTATACACTTTATCATATAGACTAGATCCTTTCGTTAACGTTTTTGTTTGTACTATTTCATGTACGTTTTAAATTAACACAGCGTTTCTTTATTTTCTTTAGAATACGATTAGTGAAAAATTTAAAATAGTTTTTGAGTTATTAACATTT
Organism: Ciona savignyi; assembly: GCA_000149265.1. Lineage (NCBI taxonomy): Eukaryota > Metazoa > Chordata > Ascidiacea > Phlebobranchia > Cionidae > Ciona > Ciona savignyi. The sequence continues at coordinate 63,353 of CH002331.1, forward strand.
AGGCTTAACCAACACCAAGTTCTCTAATTTTTGTAGAATAATATAAAATGACTAGAAATGCGGAGACAATGTTTTGTGTTGCTGATTTGCCGAAGGCTTTGCTCTCTTACGTCAGCACTCGTCTGAATTAAACAAGTAGAATAACAACATACGTACCCTTCACTGAAACACAAATCTTCTCCGTTATCACAATCTTTTATTTGATCTTTTAACATGGCCTGAGGCAAGATACATTTCTTTGCATTTCTATTGCATTTAAATCCGGGTCCTGTTTCCCATTCCGTTTCTCCGGGACAATCGTTGCAAGAGTTTCCATCGCAAACGTGTGACCTTAGTGAACAAACTGACGAGCCGTGGCATCTGTAGTAATCCGGACACATCAAATCGCACGGTGATACGTTGGTGCATTGGATTGTACCGTTGCATATGAACTCGCGATGTAGAATACAGGTTTTATTGTGAACGGTCGAACAGCTGAAAGAGAACGATACCATTTAGAAATGCAGCTCCGCTTTAAAAAGAATTATAAAGCTTAGGTAAAACGTAAAAGGTAAAACACCAGCAATCGTCACATTCTTTCGTGTTTACGTTCTATCTAAGCTCTGCAATGTGTTGAAAACGATAACGAAATTTATACGTTATATTTGTCTAACTGATAAATCCATTATGTCAAGAAAACGTCCACAGTGTCCTGCCCATGAATACAACCAACTAAAATAGAGAAGGCTGGTTTTAACCTATCTTTCCAACCAATAAGTATAGGATATTCATGTTTTATTCCCGTGAATGGGAAAACCAAGCGGGTTAACACACGAGCAATCGCCAGAACACCACGCGCCCATCGTCGGGTTACCGGAGCTATTTCAGTGTGTTGTATATGATAGACACGTTTCTTCAATTTGGTAGAACCCATTAATCCGCTGGGTTTAGGCAATGTCCGAAAAGTGACTTGCCCAAGGACACAACCGACTAGCTTTCGACCAGTTTTGCACTTACAACCTTTTGATTAAAAGGCGACGTACTTAACCGCCAGACAAACCGGCCGGACATAAGCTAACATGCTAAACTGTTTCTGAATTTCGTTGTGAAGACGACTGTTACAAATTTTCTAAAACATAAGGCAGAAAAAAGTTCAAACAACAACAAACCTTGTTTCAAATTGAGAACAATTAGAACAGCTGGAGTCAGTCGCAATCTCATCACTCCCATCTACACAATCCTCCTCCCAGTCACAGAAGAATGGTGGAATAATTTGTGACCCGCTTTTGCAAATATAATCTACGGAGAAAATGTCGATTAAGTAGTAAAGTATAAGGTATTAGGCCTATCGGTAAATATACTGGCAACTAACGAACTCTAATTCTACTTACCTGCAGTTGACCTGAATATGCAAACGCCTAATATGTACATCAAAGTCCTGCTCGACCCAATCATTATTACCAAATGACTTCTGGCTTGAAAATCTAACTACACTCAACGCGGTATCCCACAGTGTAAAAGTTGAAGAGATAGTTTACTTTTCGGATAATCAATCGAAATAACTACGATTCTATCCGCGTATGTTCACACGGTTTTCAAGTACATTTAATAAAAAAACGTTTAAGCTTAAACAATACAACAAAAAGACAAAGTCAAAATTCCCTAAAATACATAAATTTTTACAGCCTTGATAGTGGTATTTCGACTATGCGGTAGCATAGCATTGATATTTACCAAAGCTATTAAGTTTGCACAGATGTCCGACAAGTACTTTTCGTACAATGGTCCACGATTTACACCATCGATTTTGTAAACACTTGAAAACACTATTGATGGGAAATTTTGATCATACATTTGGACAATGCAAACTTTATTCCCAAATTGACCTTTTCCATTTATTAAAAATGAAGAACATAATTGTTTGTCTCATGTTTATCCTATTATTGCGAGGTATGCCTATATTATAAATATTTTTGGTAATATTCGTGCTTTATAACGGCATACAAGCAATTTTGTAAACTAATTTTTTGCAGCCCCTGAATTTTTTTGCAATTTTTTGCAGTCCCTATAGATTGTGATTTGGGTCCGAAATTATGACATAACATGTGTTTTTTTATCTTAACAGTGACAAATTTTCCGCGTGGTTGTCCCGGGTCAAGGTCCTTAATATATAGGCCTACGTTGCTATTTGGTGGATTTTTGTTGAGTTGGTGCGTCGTCATTATGAAACATTGTGAAAGGTACTTTTCAAATATCGCCTAAACCCAGCAAATTAATACGTTACAATAAAAAAACTGCAATAGCCCGATTTATGAGTACGAGGTAATTTATAAAGTTGACTCTGCAGAGGCGTAATTTAAAATCAACCCCAGCGAGAAATATAACATATAAATTATTGTCGTTAGATGGCGTAAGTAATCAAGCTGGGTATTTACTTGTTGGTGAAAACTTTGTTTCACAACGCATTATTTTTATAAGCGGTTAAAATATCATAAAATTGATTTAAATTCGCTATACTGAATTTAAAACAATTATCTTTATTAATAAAATGATACGGCGAGGAGTAATTCTACTGTTATCATCAGAAACAGAAGAATACAAGAAATAGCGTGGTATCAACACTCAGATTTATCTAACGATATATATTTTAAGCATATCTGTAATGGCGTCAATTGTGCATAAGTACTTACTCTTTAAATAAGGAACGCCACGTATTTACTGAACGTTTACTCAGTGCCGTAAGTTTGTTACCTCATTGGTTACAAGCGGCTGTGTGTTTTTGCTGTGTAAATACAACGCTGCATTAAATGTATGGAAAATAGAATGCTGTCTGGAAGGAGTTCAGGAAAATACCAAAGTGACAGTGACGACATTGAATATAATATTGCGTTTCCAAATGGTAAGATTGTATTTCTTGTATGTGTAAGTTTAACATGCAGTGTTAGCCTAGATTTTGTGGTAAAGACTGCATAAATGTATCAATTCATCTGAATATGTTGCATAAGCATTTGTAGGAACAAATGGAAATAGTTTCCACAATCATTATAGGATCTGTATTTTATTTCCAGCAAGCAGTGATGAAACGGAAGCTGTTGTATTTCTACTTGGGTGGGCTGGAGCACAAGACAAGCATTTGACAAAGTACAGTTCAGTGTACGAAAAACAGGGCTGCATCACCATCAGATATGTTCACCCAATCAATAAAGTATTTGGGCAAGGTAAATTACTGTTACCACTTGATTAGACAAATGACACAATCTGGTTATAGGACTGTAAACCTTAAAAAGCCAACAAATTCTGGTCAATAACTTGAATATATCCAGGCATTTAATGGCCAGACTTAAATATATTCCAAAAAGATTTTAGTAAACTTTAGTCGAATCATTTAGCAAATATAATAATATCTCAAGTAAACCCATGACTTAGTTTTGGCTGATAATTTACAGTTGTCCAAATCTATTGCATTGAATTTTTACTTAATGTTCGGTGATCTTAAGATTTTAGTTGGAAACGACCTCGAGTTAAAATGTATTTATATTTTTACACAAATAATTGATCACAAAACTTGCCACATGGATAAACAGTCTTACAAGAACACTAACCAGCGTTTCGTGTTTCAGACCCTTCCACCTCGAAAGAGCACAAAGAAGCAGCTCGAAAACTGCTTGCATTACTGGATGATTATGATTTACTGGATAACCCAGTATTTGTCCACTCTTTTAGCAATGGAGGTTATTTTGTCTACAGGTTTTTAGCAGAAGAGTTTCATGTGAGTGCTTTATAGTTGTGTTGCCAAATGGCTATTGTTGCTGTTTTGTTTTTCTAGAAAAATGAAATCAATGTGGTGGGTGCTATTTTCGACAGCTGTCCTTCAAAATTGGAATATTTGGTTGGGACAAGAGGCTTACTATACTCTGGAGTTCTTCCCAATATATTTGTGTCTATACTGTGTGTTCTTGCATTCACTGTGGTTTACATGTTTGTCAAAATTAAACTTTTGCTGGGGCTTTACAAGGAACCGATGATGTACGAGGTAAGGTTATCATTACGAGTCTAGATACTGTGCTAATTTTTCTGTTTGTAGGCAATGAGAGATTCTCCCTTTCACTGCTGGCCACACTTGTTTCTATACTCTACAGCTGATGTTATAGTTCCAGCCAAACACATTGAAGACATGGCAGCAGCTCGGCAAAAAGCAGGGGCTACATTGGTTGTGAAGCATGATTTTAAATCATCACCGCATGTCCTACATTTAAAACTTTTTCCGGAGCTTTATGTAGAAAAGTGTTTACGTTTTATGGAAGAATGCTTGAATATTTACGACGGTGAACAAATGCCAGTAGAAGAAGGGGAAAACAGAGAAACTAATATTTAAACTTGGTGCAGACATGTGCTATCAAATAGCTTACTGCATGTCTGTTCAAACAACACAAACATAAAGTACATTTAGAGTGTAATGCATTCTTGCACATGTGCGATTGCTCAATAAATTATTTTTTAAAATTCGTCAACATATTCTACCACCAAGGTAAATCGCTTTAGGATAGCTTGTTAACAAATGAGGCCACTGTATAAAGAATTTAGTAGAAAAAGGGTAAATTATTTTTCCACTCATTGACATGCTCGTCACACGACAGATGCTTTCCACAAAAATAATCTCTCCTTGACAGAATCCTAGAAACTAAATAAAACAGAAAAAGACTGTTACCATCACATGATACATTCAGAAAATAAAATACGATGCCATAATTTTTTATTTTGCTAATCCTTAAAAGATTCACTTCTTTAAGTCTGACTTGTTAGTCTGGTGGTTTACTGGGACATGTTTCAACCAAAAGGTTGCTGGTTCGAAACTGGTCGCTAAACTCGCCGGTTGTGTCCTTGGGAAAGGCATTTTACAGACATTGCCTGAACCCAGCGGATTAATGGGTTCTACCAAAGTGAAGGAATGTGTAAGTCATACACAAAACACTACAATAGCTATGGTAACTTAACGGTAGGCGCCGGGTGATCTGCCCGTGTGTTAACCCTTTTTCCATCCACGGGGATAAACATCAATATCCTATCCTAATGCATAACTGTAAATGGTCAAACCAAGCTGTTGGCTGTTACTTTTATTCTACACCAATCAGTATATACTTACTTTAAATATTAAGGCAGCAATGCAAATAGGTATACAAGTCCCTGGACCATTGCAGAGTAAAATGTCAGGCTTGCTTTTTAAAATAACAGGGATGCAATATACAAAAGAAAACAAGGTAGTGAAGACCGTGCTTAGCCATGATTGTGCAACTTCTCTACTCCTAAAATTTAAAGAAATTGTTGGATTTTAATAAGTGAGTTATTAATGTAAATCTAAAAAAATGTATAATCAATTTCAGTACATTTTATTCTGAACTCTTATTAGTCATCTCACTTAGTCAATTGTTTATTTCTACACCATAGTAAAATAAGTAACAACCTGGTTATCCCCCCAAAATTGTACCCCTTTTTATCCCAAAGCCATGATATTAATTGCTAATTCAATAATCTATGTGATGGCTTACAACTTGCATGACTACTAGACTGATCTCAGACTAAGCACTACCATATTCGCAATCACATAAGATCTAATGTGGGTGTATCTCTTGATTAAACTAGCTAGAATGCAATGAGAAAGACACCAGTAGTGACTTCTATGTTGTTGGACAAGACACATATCTCTATCATTGTCTCAGGCAAATCACAGCCGAACTGAAAGACAAGTCTCTATATATGAAAGACACCGAAAAATTTCTGGTAACATGACATGTGGTATTCCAATAAACCAATGTTATAACAGGACACGGCTATCCAGTACAAACAGAAATTCCCCATTCTATGGTCTTATTTAGTATGAGTAATAACAATACATTGTAAAACTTCGCAGTTTCTTACCTTGGTATAACATACGTAAAATATTTTGATTTAGAACTTAGTTTTGACTCAAACTCCGTGATTTTCTTAATGCTCATAAGGTCAGTGTCAGCAACTGCATAATGCCGTTCTAGTGTCGCGGAAGGTAGACTTGATAAAAGTCTTATTAATTCGGTTGTGTGTCCACCTGTAATCAATAAAAATAAGGCTTTAATTTTGCCAAACACTGGGCATTTACAATTCATGAAAATTTAATTTACCTGAACCAGCTATTGCCAGAATTCGTTTCTTTCCTTGCTTGGTGTTGGATTTTAACTTCAACCGCATAAAAACTAATACAAATATAATCAGTAACAAAACCCATAACCAGTACTCCATTGAAGAGCCACTCAAATAAAAAATGACTTGTTTCTCCAAGAAATAAAAAAAAATAGTTTTGCCTATATTTTATTAAGTCCCCAACATTACCACCGAGTCAAACCAATGCGTACCTAGAAATAGCGACTTCGATCGTGTATTTTTATTGTGACATCATTGCCTTTTTTCTATTTGACTTTTAAGTTACGTGATTGTGACAGAAAGCAGTAGCACCAGGATAATCGTTTTAACACGGAAATTGTTTATTTAAAATGTCTTGTAAACTAATGGTGAATTTCGTTTACAGTGTTCACAAAATCCTCCCAAAAACAACTAGCGATTTTTGACCAAAGTTGTTTGGACGTTTCGGTTTGCAGCACATCCTTAGTGTTTGCGGCAATTTTTTTTACAGTAAGATAAATCTCTAACAGTTAAAAGATTGATATATCTGACTAAGTAGTTTAACAAGAAGTAATTTTAGAGAACATAATTATTTAAAGAACATAATTAAAAGTAACGTATTTGCCGTTGGAAATAAATAGTACGCTATTTATTGTTTTAAAATCTAAATTAGTGAACAGTTTGTTAAAAAACGTTGTCAAATTTATGTTTGTTTCTTATATATTGCATAACATAAACTATATTAAATATTGGTGTTTTATAGCTAAACACAATTTCACCCTATCAATTTTATTTTTTATAACTTTACGTTATAAAAAATTAAGTTCTTTGCACTGATTTTTTTTGTAATTCATATACACTTGTAATTTTTTTCCATTCCAAGAAAACAATCCAATTCCTTCTCCAAATATTTATACTTTGTAAAGTAAATGCACTGTTTACTAAGCAAAAATTAAATTTTTAATGGCCATACTAGCAGTGCTTTCTGCAATATTATACAAAAATATTTCTTTATAATTTGGTTAAACTGTAGAAAATGAAAGTTGCGAATACCTACGCTACAGATAAATTGGTTATTGTATTGTAAAATATTTGCGTCTTATTAACAACATAAAATCATTAAAGTCTACTCTGCATTCAGATATCCGACTTCATACTAAATTTTCAGTAGATTAATGATTTAAGTATGGAAAATGTTGATAATTTAGAGACAATTTCACCACAGTCAACAAAACTAAAATTAAATATTAAGTCCACGACAAAGATTATCCAAACGAAGAAAGAAAAAGTTAGCATCAAAAATTAAAAAGGCCAAACACAGCAAAACTTCAGCTGATAAAGTGAAAAGTAGAGCACATTATAAAAAAAAGAAAAAACTCGAAATGTGTAATGTACCAGTACAGTCTCTTGCAGCAGATGATGCACAAATGAAGGTCGCTAGTTTTGTGCCTTTATTGTCAGATATTTTGCAAACATTTGCACCGGGTGTCGTGACGTGCTGTTTTTGCCATTTACCGGCAAACTACCTACCCGGTCTGGGTGATTTATATGGACCCTACAGTCCTACATTTCGTGATTTGACACACTACCGTGAGTTGGCACAACAGAACATTAATGTTAAAACTGAAAATCCTCCAGATTTTATTTCAGAGGTAAATTTAATACTGGTATAGTATCATTTATTATTGTGGTCAAGGGTTTTAATGATAAAATGATATCATCAATTTTTGTATGTTATCCTGCATGTATTAATTTAATTATTATAGACCTTGCACCTGTTTTAACTTCACATCCTAAACTTGTCTTATTTGTTACCTGTGCATAAGGGTCAAGTACTTAACCATAAATAGCCTAATCCATCCGGCACAGATAACTATGGATGTTGACAAGAAAATATGCTTTATAACTACCAGTACCAAGTCATGCACCAATAAGAAAAAAACGGTTCTTTCTGCAGGTACCTCAATTTATGTTAATTTGTGGCCCAAACAAAATTCATTTGTAAAGTATTGTACTGTAACATGTAATTTTATTTAATTATGGGAGTTTCTATCTATTTTATCTTAAAAAATATGGAGTGGGTGTCTCCAATACCAATATATGTTAGTTACATTGCTTTTGTAAGTTACCGGTCTTCTTTATATACCAGTCTCACACACATAATCGTCAACATATTGTTTTTTTGAAAGTCCATTACCATATTAAAATGTTTTAATAGATTTTGTATTTAAAGGTTTACTTTATAAAGAAAATCTTTAGTTAATAATATTGTGTGTTAGGAATTAGTTATGTAAAGGAAAATTGATTTTTGTAACAAACAATTATTTCTAACTTTACATCTATGGCATGATAGATGTAAAGTTAGGTGTACCATCTACACCCATAATGTATACTCAAATTCTTCTTATATCATGTAAAATGGCTTATTTGCTCATTGTTATACCAAGTTCTTTACTTGTGTTCTTTGCACCTCCAGCAAAATAGCAAGTTCATGATTATGTCTACAAATATATATCGTTTAAAAACATCTCCATACTGGTAACAGTCTTAACACTTCTGTTAAAATGGTTATCCAGGAGTTCCCACTGCAAAAGAAGTGGAGCAAAGTGTGTCAGCAATGTCCCCACAACTGCGTATTATGCATACTTTGGATTATCTGCTGATTGATCCCAAAAAAACTTCTCGAAAACATCATAATAATGAAAGAAGTGGGAAATTCCGAATACCTGGATTTTCTGGAAACTTAAACTTAAAATCATCAGGCTCCGCAAACTCAACAGAAAACAACACAAACCTTAAGAAACTGATGCCAGGAATAGAAACGATTGTATTTATTGAACCACAAGATGATACAATTCCTAGCAAATCACCTGAAAAAGTGTCAGTTACATCTCCAAAGCGAAGAAAAAGTGCTGCATCTAAGTTATCAGACAATATAACCGCTACTCATATGTTTAACACGTCAGACATGTGGTTACATGCTCCTTGTGCAATCAACGCCCCTGGCGTGTGTTTAATTCAAGGTCAGTTGTTCGGTCTGCATGCTACTGCCACCGCAGCGCAAGCTGTTCTTTGCAATTATTGTGGCAGACCTGGTGCAACTATAAGCCATGAAAACCTTATGTTCCATTATTTATGCGCTATCCCTAAAACTTGAGTTTATGTTTGGATTTTTGCATTTCAATTTAAACTATATATGAAATATACTGATACCACTGCCGACTAAAGCGTCTCAGTCATAATGTTATCTGCTGCACTAAAATAACTTTAGCAGCAATGATGTTAAGGTATGCATAGGATGTACTTTGTCAAATTTTAAACAGCTATTACATGTACTTGAATAGCAAGCAAAAAGCAAGAACTTTCATTTCAAATTATTTCCTATTTAAGTATTGATTCCAAAATGGACATCTCGAGACTGTATTAGGGCCCATTGCTAATGATATACAAGTAACTTACGTCCTTTTTTCATCCAGAGGGTGAAACATTAGTTACTTGGCAAATTATTTTGGATTTATTTTTGAATCGCATTCTTGAATAATGGACATATATCTAGGTCAATAATTACTTCCCAATATCATTGGCTATCATAATGCAACAATGATTAGAATTAAGATTTATGTTTGGTCATTATATACTTTATAGAATTATCTCTATTGTTTTTGGTTCGAATGCATCTTGAAAGTAATCCTGAATGGTAGAATTCTGGTAATTAATGAAAGGTCATAATATGAGATTTTAAAACAATACTATGAACATGGCCATAAGAACAGAGGGATGGAGAAAGGCTTAGATGTCATGCCCTTTTCACATAATTAAGCGCTAAACTCTTTGCCTTTATTGTGGATTTCCTTTAATAATTGTAAATTCAACGTTCTACTTTGTCCAATCTGCCATTGAACCACAGTTACCATAAACTTATGTTTCCTATCCACAGTATTCTAACTGTGAAAGCTAAAAGAATTATAAGTTTTGTTTTAGCTATTCAACTATCATTAATTGCATTATTTTAGATAATTTTGAACTGATAAACCTAGGTTAATGTTACACATTGTCGTGTAAAGTGTAAATAATTCTGTGCGCTGTGCACAAATGCAAAAGCCTCAAAACAGAAGAGAACAATGAGCAAAATGAAAAGTGATTGTCAGATCATGGTGTTCCGACCCACTATGGAGGAATTCAAAGATTTCTCTCGCTACATACAGTACATGGAGTCGCAGGGCGCCCACAGAGCTGGTATTGCGAAGGTAAATATCATTATAACAAACTCCATTTTGTGGATTTTTATATTGATCTTATTGTCCTATCAACTAAACCCTTGATACATTGCATTTGTTGTTAATCTTTATAACCACATTTTTAATTTAAGGAATTATTTGACTTTTAACTATCTATCATAATTTTGTCAACATCTTGACATTAGGGCTGCGAATTAACGGTTAATTTGAAAAACAATTAACTGATGTAACAATAATCGGTTAATCGATTTTCTTTAGGCTACTTTCAAATCGGCACCGTTTTTGGCAAAGAAAGTTATATGTCGGGCAGCCGTTCGTCGATCGTAGCGTTCGCCGAGTAAACAAGCAGCAGAGCTTGGCGGCGTTGCCCTTTTGTCTTGCCGCGCTGATTACAGATAAAAAAATTGGCGCGAATCCAAGATCGCGTGTATTTACCGGGATTGTGATTATTCCTACCGATGGTGCGAACTATTTTACTCGAACAAAAAAAAATGCATATTCCGTTTGAATAATTACGGACAAATGCGTAATTACGTAATTCCGATGTCCGTAATTGCATAACTGAACGTAATTTCGTAACTATGCCCAACTCTGTGCATAGCATTGAAGCAAACTACAGTTGCCAGACAGGTATTTCACGTCAGAAAAGCGTGCGTTTTACCAACCAACGAACATATACAAGTTGAAAAAAAAGTTGTTAAAAAACGGTTAAAATTTGACGTGACGGTTAACCATAAAAACGGTTAACCGTGGTTAACCGTTAATTTTTCGCACCCCTACTTGACATACTTGATTATCTGTAGATTGGAAGACGAATGTAAGGTGACCAGGAATGCAGAACCTTTTCTCTTAGTATTTTTCTAGGTTAGCACTTTAAGGGGAGGGCTGTAGTACATATACCACTTTTCATCGATGCAAGTCACTTGGTTCATCAAGTGTAGAATAAATTATGTTTTATCATTCTTTAGGTTGTACCCCCAAAAGAATGGTCTCCCAGGCAAGGCTCATATGATAACATTGACAATTTTGTCATTCCTGCCCCAATTTCCCAAGTTGTAACTGGTAGAAAAGGACTCTATACCCAGGTAAATCTAAAGTAATTACTAATTATGTAAATATAGATTATTCGAAGATATAGTTGTACATGATAAAAGCTATATTAGGTTCATTTAACAATTGAAGGAATTTGGCTTTTTTTCAAAATTTCAATCAAGGACCTTCCTACCCACTCGTGGTTAAACATAGCCGTTCATTTCCCGTATCATTTTAGCTCCGTATTGTTTTTACACTGTTACACTTTACACTGTTGTACACTGAAAACATTTTATGGTAAGACTTAAAAATCTAAAAGCCTATAAATCTACAATAAGAATTTATAAGAGACGATAAAAGCATTGTTCCACTTCCAACCAAACATCATTTATGTAGTTTGTCTAAAATAAAAGTCTATTAACGCCATTTAAACACCCTGATAGCTG
>CH002331.1:79309-92038 GCA_000149265.1 Ciona savignyi
AACATTTCCACATTATTAATTTGCCATGGGTCATGTAAGATGTTGTAATTTAGGATAAAATAAATATTATTTTTATGTTAAATCTTAGTTGTTTAGTGCATCGCCAAAGATTTTTAAAACTTTTTTCTTCAGTACAATATCCAGAAGAAGCCGATGACAGTGAAAGAGTTCCGTCGACTCACCAACAGTGTCAGGTTCGAACCGCCCTTCCACGAGAGCTATGAGGAACTGGAGCGAATGTATTGGAAAAACCTATCCTTCAACCCTCCTATTTATGGCGCCGATATAAGTGGTTCTCTCTATGACAAGGTTTGTTCATTTGTAACATAATAAATATTGTGTTTAACGATATAATCATTCAAAGTATATAAATGCATGAAAGGTTTGTGTTGCAAGAAGGACAGTGATATCACAATTGGATTGTAATCGTCTGACCTTTTAAGGAAATTTGATTTACAAGTGGTTGATTACAATGTTTTTATTTATTTTGCTCTAGGTATAACAGTACCAAACTACTTAATATAAATTCCTTCACTTAAATTTTTACAACCAAATCTTGTCATGGCCTTGCTACCCTAGTGTTTGAAATGATTACATATATCTAAAGTTTTTAAAACAACTTTGGATCTACCTCAGCTTGTTTTAATCCAGAAAACTTTACTGCAAAGGCATTATGTCCTATCAAATAAATTGCAGAGTTTTTTAAAAGACCAAAAAGCTTTACAGCAAGTTAAAAAATAAAAATAAATGATAAAACCAATAAAATCAATTATTTTACTGGTAGTGTAATTATTATTTTTTCACTAAAAAAAGATGGATGCTGTTACAAACATAAATTTACCACCATATATATATATATATAATATATATATATATATATATATATATATATATATATATATATATATATATAAAAAAAAATACTTCTCAAAATTATTTGTCTTTTCATTCTCAATGATTTGCAGGATGTGTCAGTTTGGAATGTTGCCAAACTTAACACATTGCTGGATATAATAGAGATGGATTCCGGGGTCAAAATCGAGGGTGTCAACACTGCGTACTTGTACTTCGGGATGTGGAAAACCACTTTTGCGTGGCACACCGAGGACATGGATCTCTACAGCATCAACTATGTTCATTTCGGTGCGCCCAAGTCTTGGTGAGTGTTGACACTGCTGAGTAGTTTATTTTATGTCAATATGTACAATATCCCACCTGTCATTGTGGTTTTAATGTAACTCACCTGTGGGTATTTTGTTAAAAGAAATCATATGGTATTTGGATTCTAAAATATTTTTGTTGAAAACACTAAAAAAAGGACAAACCGGTAAGGGAAAAGAGGGAAAATGCTCACTAAAACTATGAAAATTAATTCTAACCTTGCCCCATACAAAAGTTTCAACCCCAAAACTAACCCCAACTCCAACCCCATGTTTAAAACCAACTCTGATGTCCTATTCTTTGTTTTAGTTTGCAGTTTTCTCCTTCCCTGTTTCCCACCTTTAAGTTTTCCCCCAATTCCAGGTCCTCTTTCATAGGACACAGGAGTTAGACATAAAAAGCATCTTTAGCCTTATTTGTTTTTTCGTTTTGTTGACTTTTCTGATCTGACTCCAAATTTATCTTTAGACATAAAGTAAGGGGTTCCAGTGGTGCAAACTCCATCATTCCGCTTTGCTTACAAAATTGCACCCTGGGCACTTGGCTCCTCTAACATAGCATTTTTGTACTAAATTTTTGCTTAATGCCACTTTAAAACCTTTGTGATTTAAAATGAAAATAAAACATTTTAAGCATACCAACATATGGGTTTTATCTTTAATTTTTAAAATGATGCATTTATGCAACTCTGGTTAGTCAACAAGTTTACGTCCATACCTAGGTACGCAGTGGCTCCCGAACATGGCAAGAGGTTGGAACGGTTGGCCGCTGGATTCTTCCCCAACAGCAAGTCGAACTGCTCTGCATTTCTTCGCCACAAGATGACCCTGTTGTCACCTTCAATATTACGACAATATGGAATTCCAGTTAATAAGGTGAAGTCTGGTGTTTTTATCAAAAATTAAGAGTTCAGTTAAGAGAGATGCAACATGTTTAATTTCGATTGTCAATGATCATAGGATATCTAAATTGAGTGAGTTTAAGGAACCAAGCAATCAATCTATTTTCGGGTAAATTTTAAATTCAATTTAATTAAAAATCAGAGATAACTTCTCATTTTGATGAGTACTGAATATTGTGAATGTCCATTGAAGACTGCCCAACTTATATTTCTATTGAAATCCTCCAAAATAGTGCAATAATTTCGCAGATCACGCAAGAGGCTGGTGAATTCATCATCACGTTCCCGTACGGCTACCACGCTGGCTTCAACCATGGCTTTAACTGCGCCGAGTCCACCAATTTCGCATCGCAGCGATGGATAGACTATGGAAAGATTGCTGGACGATGTACCTGCCGTACCGACACTGTGTCAATTGACATGGACATTTTCGTTCAAATCTTCCAGGTCGGATTGATGATCCAATTTGTTATAAAATGTCTTTCCACTAATTTTACTCTTTTAAAGGATTGGTTTTAAATTACCTCAATTAACCTAACACCCCGTGCATTTTCCACATTGTTTTGAAAATAATAATTATAATTTTTGACCTTTTCAGCCTGACCAGTATGAAGCCTGGCAAGAGAACAGGGCGGAAGTGAAGCTGACTTATGTTGAGACGCCCCCTGTACCTGATTTGAGCAAATCTTATCCCGACTGGAGAGAAAGAGTATTTCAGCACAGGTTAGTACTATCCTTCTATTACATTATCACTGAAAAGGCACCAGACTATTTAAAGGTAGCCATTTTAAGTAGTTGAATTGATTTTAGTACACCCCCCCCCATTCTTGGTAAACTGCTCATTACAACGAATCAAATTTGTTGCAGAAAAGCAACTGATAATCTGTGGAGACTAAAGAATCACAAACCTCCTTCCAAATCACCAACTAAACTAAAAATGTGAGTAAAATGTTGTAGATCAAAATAACATAATTTGAGCACTGCACTGTGTGGTGTGTTGCAGTTTGTACTGTATGTACTAGACTATCTTTTATGTATTTACTTTCCGGAATACATTTACAAAAAAACTCTTTACCCGAAGCAAGCATTTCAGCTTAGAATCATTTAAACAAGCAGATTAAATTGCATGAAAAAGATATACGATAAACAGTAAAGATAGATAGGGTATTTAAAATGTTTATCCCTCTAAAATGCAATGAGCGATTTGAAATATGCAATCGTCAGATTACCTCGCACCCACCATCAGGTTATAAGTGTGTTGTGTTTGATTGAGAGAGTTCTCCAATTTTGGTACAACAATTAAATTTACTGGATTCAGGCAATGTTCGCTAATTGTCTTGCCCAAGGACACAAACAACTTGTGAGTTACCATATTTGAACCTTCATTTCCACCAAGCCATGCACTTGAATATATACCACAGCAGGTGGATACAAACATACATTTGGGGGTAATTTAAGCTGGCGAAATTCTACTGGGTTAAGAATCTAAATAGGTTGCATTATATGGAGATTTGGTTAAGATTAAGTGAGATAAAAAATTTATACTTCAGTTATTTGGTTTGGACCTATTTACGTTGATTAGGCCTATAAAATAATGTTTACCAGAGTGGCATTTTTTCAACAATTCTGTCCCAACTGATTTGTATTAATTTACCAAAATTGATATACTATGAGAAAAGTTAGTTATCTCCTGCAAATAAACATAAAGTTTTAACCGTAAATTTAGTTAGCTTAATTAAAGATCTAAACAACATTTTAGTGTTTAACCCTCATAAGTAATTTTCTAAAACAGGTGGCAAATGTCAATATTTTCCAGCATTTATAAGTTTCCCCAACATTCTTTAGTTGTTTATATTTTTAGATCGGAAAGCTGTGCGAGCAAAAGTTTGCCTAAATCACCAAGCAAGGAAAAAAAGAAAAAAAGCACCGACTGCAAATGCGTGACCACCACTGTCCAAGAATTTGGGACTTCCCCCTACCCCGAACAAAGCCCCGCATTTTCATGTTCGGGTGACACGAACCCTCATTCCTCTGAAACTACCCCCCGCGGATATAACACCGAATTCGAGTCTTTATTCGACCGAATCAAGGGAGGCGCTCGCAGAATGTCGTCGGCGAAAGCCATTTCCCACGAGGACGATATAAACTCGAATATAACGACAATGTTATCAGACAAGGAAACCCCATCTCACCCCACCTGTACCGCAATGAGTAGCACACTTAGCAAGGAGCTTAATTTTCAAAACGAAGATGAATTAAAGATATCCTCATGTTCCGTTGTGTGCAAACCCCTCGCCACCCTACCACTGGATACCACCAACGATACCATCGATTCGACAGGTAATTATTGGGAACTAAATGTTTTGTTTAACTATCCCAATGTTTTATTCAACAAATAGTAAAAATAAAATATTTGATACATTTTGGCTTTATTTCATTTGTATTATGGCACTACTATTGTATCAGCTGATACTATAACCGCACGCCTTAATTTCATTTAAAAAATGTCTCCATAAATTTGTTATTTTTGCTTCATGCTTTGGGCTTAGGCTGTACCGACACATGATGTCGTGCAGAGTTGCTTATTATATTGAGCTTACGCTAGGTCGCCAACATGCACAGTTCGAACATCTTTTTACCAATGTTGAATACCTGTGTAGGCCTATGCACATTGCACACTGCCTGAGTCTGTTAATTGCATCGTCGATAGTCGCGCACAAGAACTAAGTGACCCCCACAATCATTC
The DNA here is from genome assembly GCA_000149265.1 of Ciona savignyi. Taxonomy (NCBI): domain Eukaryota; kingdom Metazoa; phylum Chordata; class Ascidiacea; order Phlebobranchia; family Cionidae; genus Ciona; species Ciona savignyi. Next base: position 84,118 of record CH002331.1, read on the forward strand.
CCAGATCCAAGTTCCATCTCACAAAAGTCGAAACTCGATAAACAAACGAGCAAACGAAGACAACCGGTCTCCAAAAAAGTTGTCGCGAAGAAAGCATGTTCCTCTGTTATTCTCGACAAACAACAGAACCACAACCAGGGTGCGAATTCGATCTAAATTCTGTTATCATGCATGAAATGTGCATGAAGCGTTTGATAATTAAACAACCTTACATTTTAACCGAAACAATCTTCTTAAAAAGTGTGCAAAATAATATCTTTATTAGAGTTTGTTGCAAGTTTGGCACTTGAAAATGTGATTTTGTAGTGAATTAATAATTGTTTTTGTGTCTGACTGTATAATAACTTAATTTGTTGCCAGATTAATACAGTTCCCTTAAACATGTGTAACCTTGTTTGAAACATTTAACTTAAAAAACCGTGATAAGTTATATTGTAACAATCGTTGCAAATTCACCTTTAAGTGCAATGTTGCATGGCTCTTCCTAATTTTTCGTACTTTTTCTTTTTGAACAATAAAAAATTTGTTGCTGTTTACATTCTGCATGGGTTAAATGCCAACCAAATAAAAGTTAAATCCAAGTTAGATGAAATTAATTCAAATTTACAGTTTAATCGGGAATTGCACTAAAAACCTAATAACTTGCAAATAAAATAGGTATAAATGGCTAATATGTAGGATAAGTTTAAAGAAAACACTCTCTTTGCATGGGAACTGATATGCAATATTGGTGGGTTAAAAGTTGTTAAATTTCTATAAAACTAAAGTCGAGAGTTTTGTAGGTGTTGATATGGGGAGTGTAAAGAAGGAGGAGGAAGATCCAATCCTCTCCAGCTTCAAAGATGAGAGGGAGTACAACCGGAACGCAGCCAAAGCTTTTCCGTATTGCGCAATATGCACCTTGTTCAAAGCTAGCAGAAATGTAAGTCCAAATTCACCTATGTTGTCTATGAATCTTATGTTGGTCATGAATTAACAGTTAACACTTATTTAAAAATGATTGTGATAAATTTTTTATTCTGAATTCAGGATTGATAAATAACTTTCACAAATTTCACGCTAATAATGCAAGAGTTTAACAGATGGTAGTGTTTAAATAAAATGTTACACGAGTAAGTTGGAAAAACACTTTTTAATAAAAGAGAGTACAGCGTTTGTTTGACTATACCAGACATGGCCAAACTACGGCCCGCGGGGCAAATCCGGCCAGCCGGGTCTTTTATTGACCTGTTGCAAGACTAAAAAGTTTTAACCAGCACTGACTGCATTGAAATTCTTTTTTTTAACTCTTTCACTACCGGCTAAATGCATTAATTTAAACATGCTGTATCGCAGTGTTTTTTTCATTTTTTAGTAATTTTCAAATTAGCACAGTTTTTCAAAAGTTTATGCTATGATTTAATATTTAGTATGGTTGAAAAGATAATTTACCCCTCTTTTAAACAAGCTACATACTTAAAATCTTCCTCCAATAAAAAATATATTATGTAAATTTTAGTGAACACCACTTTATATGTAAAGAAAATTCTGCTCGACTTTGAAAATTTTGAGGTGCACTGACAAACGAAATACTCACTAATTATTGGTATGCCCAAATGATTTGAAAATTGGAATGTAGAATGTCTAATAGTTTTTGTACTCAGGAAAATTTGAACTGTATTTTTATCTTTAGTAGTTTTTTTACTTTTCCTAATTAAAATTTCCCTTTATTCTAACTATATTATGAAAAACGGAACCAAAACGCATTAAAGTTTTTAGAGTTAGAACTAAAACAGTGAAAAGTATAAAAAAGAACAGTAAAGGAAGTGTAAAAAGGGCATACAAAAGCAAACAAACACAAATACTATTTCCATTATTCTCGAAGTGTAACCGCCTGCTGCGAAAGCGTCACCAACGCTCTCCTTTTTATCTTAACGGCACGAAATTCACAGAGAATGTGAAGAAAGACTTGCTTGACAAAAAGAGCTTCTCCGCAAGTTAACACGACCCTATTGGCTGAGTTAGTCACATGTACATTCGTGTAAAATCGATAGAAATAAGAGGCGAAACCTCTTACAAGAAAGGCTATCACTCCTCGCATATTTAATATTTCTCCATGAAAATTAAAAAGAATAAATTAGAGGATTTCCTTGATCGAATGAGCCATAGCTGAGGTCTCTACCATTACGCGTTGCGGAGAAATCGATATATCGCGAGTTGGGACGCAAAGAGTTAATATACTTTTAATAATGAATGACAAATTATATGCGAGTGGGGGCTCGATCACTAGGCCTGCCAGTCCCGAAAATGCAATAATTTTTTACCCTGATTTAAAAAGTGTGCCCACCCATGCTCTATACGGTTTTATGTTTATGTTTTATGAAAATATTTTGTTTTAGTCGGTAAAACATCATTCCTCGCTGAAGGAACCCCCACCTCCCCTGTCAGCCCCTGTAGTTGCGGGGGAGAAGACCAAACCCCTCATTCCAGAGGTCAGCTTCGTATCGAGTGTGGCTGGCCCAACCACCCCCTCCGTGTGCAAGTTGTTGGGTGGGTACTCGTTACATCAGTTTTTGTTAGAATGGTGACTACATGGGTTTTGTTAGCACGGTGCTTACTTGAGTGAGTACTAATCAACATTAACTCCCAGGATCAGGAATGTAATCATAAAACACCTGCGATTCCTATTCGTACTTTTTATTTTATTTAGATTTTTATGGCTCCAATTACAACTACTGATGCATTTTTGTCTTACCTGCATTAATGTAGATTATTTAACTGATATCTGATATACTAACAACTGAGCCACTGTCTTGTAGTAATAATACGTATGACTGTACTGTAAGAGGTTTCATTGTAAAAGCTCTGTTTAATTCGGCTCAGTTGTAAAGGGCGGGTCATAACGGGACTAGTTGTGAAGGTTTGGTGATCAGGTGTTAAGATTCAGTTGTATGGCCATCCTAAACTAGAACATAGTTTGTCTTAATGCACTATCACCCAGTTATGAAATTTCTTGTATGTCTGGTGTTGTTTAAAATAACAATAAGTTAACTACATTTTCTAATACCAAGCTAACATTAGGCAACCAGATATCAAACAAGGGGTGTATCTATTAGCAAAAGGATTGCTGGGTTTATCAAATAACATTGTTCGTTCCAGATGAAAGAGGGGAATCTGTTTTGCTCCAATGCTGTGTATGCTGTGTGCAAGTCCACGCGTCATGCTACGGAGCAACTCAAATCCCCAACACTGGGGAAGTGTGGACGTGTGATCGATGCATGGACAGGAGCTGGTCAACTGTGAGTAGCCAATTGTTGTCATACATGCTAGTAGCTGGATGAACTGGTCACTTAACTTTACTTGGGTCCTTGTGCAAGGCGCTTAATGGTCATTCACTGTACAAAGTAGATTTTGAATTAAGCTGTAACCAAGGTATAGTGTCTGTACACAACACATTGTATTTACAGTCCCCCATTTCGTATAAGAATTAAACAACTTATTTAATCTGTGGGTTAGAGGAAATGTATAAAATTAGGGCTAAGGACCCTCTTAATAAAATACTTGGTTGTAGTGGTTCCTTCCCCCATTTATAGTTACCCCAACACCTGTAAGTGCAAAAGTTGGAATTATATTTCACATCAGAGATAGATATGTTTTGGACGGCAGGAACTCCACCACTATAACCCAGTAATAACTAATTGGATCCTTGGTCATTATTTTAGAGCCATCCCCTCCACCCTACGGATTAAAATGGGTTGAAATTGTGGCAGCGAGTTAACGGTTAATTTGAAAAACGATTAACTGATGTAACAATAATATATTTCCCTGGTTGAAATATATATTTTAATCAGAGATATGTTTTGGACCAAAGTTGCATTTTTCTCTGCCAGACGCACATATGCCTGCATAACTAACGATCGTTAAATATTTTTAAATTCATTCTCCAGCAATGCTCGTTGTGTTGCATGCGAGGTGGCGCGTTCAAACCTGTCAACGCCGACTCCATCTGGGCGCATGTCGTGTGCGCTGTGGCCATCCCCGAGGTTTACTTTGAACAACCGGGGAATCGAAGCAGCATCAATATTTCGAAAATACAATCCAAGCGATTAAAATTGGTGAGCTATGGGCATTATCCCTGTGTATTTAATGCATTTCCTACTCCTGTGATCCAAATAAATTATCCCTTATCTATGTGTATTCCATTTCAACTGTGTCACTTTCTAACCAAATGAGTTTTCCATTATCTCTGTGTATTCCATTCCTACTGTATCCTTTTTTATCTAAATGAGTTAGCCCTTATATTGCCCTTTCCTATTCATATGATCCAAACGAGTCCTTGCTTGATAGCCACATTCCCCACAGAAATGCATTTACTGCAAGGACAGTCCGAGCGAGGATTACGGGGTTTGCTTGCAATGTTGCACGGGGAACTGCACTGTTTCGTTCCATGTCACTTGCGCGCAGGTGGCAGGGGTGGCCATTGAACCCGGGAATTGGCCGTACCCCGTGTACGCATATTGTCACCAGCATGCTTTTATGCCGAAGAATGTCGAGTTGGAGATGGTGAGTTGATGCAGTGGCTTTTGACTTCATGGCATAGATCTGGGATTACATGACATAAATCTGGGATTGCATGACATAAATGTGGGATTACATGACATAAATCTGGGATTGCATGACATAAATGTGGGATTACATGACATAAATGTGGGATTACATGACATAAATCTGGGATTGCATGACATAAATGTGGGATTACATGACATAAATCTGGGATTGCATGACATAAATGTGGGATTACATGACATAAATCTGGGATTGCATGACATAAATGTGGGATTACATGACATAAATGTGGGATTACATGACATAAATCTCGGGATGACATGACATAAATCTGGGGGCACATGACATAAATCTGGGGTCACATGACATAAATCTGGGGGCAACAGTGACATAAAACTTTGGTCACATGACATAAATCTGGGCAACATGACATAAATTTGGTGCAACATGACATAAATGTGGGGCACATGACATAAATCTGGGGGACATGACATAACTCTGGGGGAACATGACATAAATCTGTGGTCACATGACATAAATCTGTGGTCACATGGCATAAATCTGGGCAACATGACATAAATCTGGTGCAACATGACATAAATCTGGGGCACATGACATAAATCTGGGCAACATGACATAAATCTGTGGTCACATGACATAAATCTGTGGTCACATGGCATAAATCTGGGATTACATGACATAAATCTGGGCAACATCACATAAATCTGGGTCACATGACATAAATCTGGGAAACATGACATAAATCGGGGCAACATGACATAAATCGGGGAAACATGACATAAATCGGGGCAACATGACATAAATCTGGGGTTACATGACATAAATCTGGGTCACATGACATAAATCGGGGAAACATGACATAAATCGGGGAAACATGACATAAATCGGGGCAACATGACATAAATCTGGGGCAACATGACATAAATCTGGGGCAACATGACATAAATCTGGGGTTACATGACATAAATCTGGGATTACATGACATAAATCTGGGAAAACATGACATAAATCTGGGATGACATGACATAAATCTGGGGGCAACATGACATAAATCTGGGGGCACATGACATAAATCTGGGGCAACATGACATAAATCTGGGGCAACATGACATAAATCTGAGGAAACATGACATAAATCTGGGGCAACATGACATAAATCTGGGGCACATGACATAAAACTTTGGTCACATGACATAAATCTGGGCAACATGACATAAATCTGGTGCAACATGACATAAATCTGGGGCACATGACATAAATCTGTGGTCACATGACATAAATCGGGGCAACATGACATAAATCTGTGGTCACATGACATAAATCTGTGGTCACATGACATAAATCTGGGCAACATGACATAAATCTGGTGCAACATGACATAAATCTGGGGGAACATGACATAAATCTGGGCAACATGACATAAATCTAGGGCAACATGACATAAATCTGGGGGAACATGACATAAATCTGGGTCACATGACATAAATCTGGGGCACATGACATAAAACTTTGGTCACATGACATAAATCTGGGCAACATGACATAAATCTGGTGCAACATGACATAAATCTGGGGCACATGACATAAATCTGGGGGACATGACATAACTCTGGGGGAACATGACATAAATCTGTGGTCACATGACATAAATCTGTGGTCACATGGCATAAATCTGGGCAACATGACATAAATCTGGTGCAACATGACATAAATCTGGGGCACATGACATAAATCTGGGCAACATGACATAAATCTGTGGTCACATGACATAAATCTGTGGTCACATGGCATAAATCTGGGATTACATGACATAAATCTGGGCAACATCACATAAATCTGGGTCACATGACATAAATCTGGGAAACATGACATAAATCGGGGGGACATGACATAAATCGGGGAAACATGACATAAATCGGGGCCACATGACATAAATCTGGGGTTACATGACATAAATCTGGGAAAAGATGACATAAATCTGGGAAACATGACATAAATCTGGGTTACATCACACAAATCTGGGGTCACATGACATAAATCCGGGATTACATCACACAAATCTGGGACAACATGACATAAATCTGGGGCAACATGACATAAATCTGGGGCAACATGACATAAATCGGGGCAACATGACATAAATCTGGGGCAACATGACATAAATCGGGGCAACATGACATAAATCGGAAGATACCATGACATAAATCTGGGATTACATGACATAAATCTGGGGCAACATGACATAAATCGGAAGATACCATGACATAAATCTGGGATTACATGACATAAATCTGGGGCAACATGACATAAATCGGAAGATACCATGACATAAATCTGGGGCAACATGACATAAATCGGAAGATACCATGACATAAATCTGGGGCAACATGACATAAATCTGGGGAAACATGACATAAATCTGGTCCAACATGACATAAATCTGGTCCAACATGACATAAATCTGGGGCAACATGACATAAATCGGAAGATACATGACAGAAATCTGGGGGAACATGACATAAATCTGTGGGAACATGACATAAATCTTGGGGAACATGACATAAATCTAGGGCAACATGACATAAATCTGGGATTACATGACATAAATCTGGGGTCACATGACATAAATCGGGGAAACATGACATAAATCGGGGAAACATGACATAAATAGGGGAAACATGACATAAATCGGGGAAACATGACATAAATCGGGGCAACATGACATAAATCGACATGACATAAATCTGGGGAACATGACATAAATCTGGGGGACATGACATAAATCTGGGGCAACATGACATAAATATGGGAAACATGACATAAATCTGGGTTACATGACATGAATCTTGGGTCACATGACATAAATCCGGGATTACATCACACAAATCTGGGACAACATGACATAAATCTGGGGCAACATGACATAAATCTGGGGCAACATGACTGGGGGGAAATCTGGGATTACATGACATAATTCTGGGACAACATGACATGAATCTGGGGCAACATGACATAAATCTGGGGATTACATGACATAAATCTGGGGGAACATGACATAAATCTGGGGGAACATGACATAAATCTGGGGAACATGACATAAATCTGGGATTACATGTAATAAATATGGGATTACATGACATAAATCTGGTATTACATGTAATAAATATGGGATTACATGACATAAATCTGGTATTACATGTAATAAATCTGGGATTACATGACATAAATCTGGTATTACATGTAATAAATATGGGATTACATGACATAATTCTGGGATAACATGACATAATTTTGGGGCAACATGACATGAATCTGTGGCAACATGACATGAATCTGGGGAACATGACATAAATCT
>CH002331.1:92138-110092 GCA_000149265.1 Ciona savignyi
CCCCGCACATGACTGAATCTGGGGAACATGACATAAATCTGGGGCAACTTGGCATAAATCCTGGGGGAACATGACATAAATCTGGGGTCACTTGACTTGAATCTGAGGTCACATGACTTGATTCTTGGGGACAGGACATAAATCTGGGATTACATGACATAAATCTGGGATTACATGACATAAATCTGGGGTCACTTGACTTGAATCTGAGGTCACATGACTTGATTCTTGGGGACAGGACATAAATCTGGGATTACATTACATAAATCTGGGATTACATGACATAAATCTGGGGTCACTTGACTTGAATCTGAGGTCACATGACTTGATTCTTGGGGACAGGACATAAATCTGGGATTACATGACATAAATCTGGGATTACATGACATAAATCTGGGGTTACATGACATAAATCTGGGGGAACATGACATAAATCTGGGGTTACATGACATAAATCTGGGATTACATTACATAAATTTGGGGCAACATGACATGAATCTGTGGCAACATGACATGAATCTGGGGAACATGACATAAATCTGGGGCAACTTGGCATAAATCTGGGGGAACATGACATAAATCTGGGGCAACATGACATAATTCTGGGGGAACATGACATAAATCTGGGGTTACATGACATAAATCTGGGGTTACATGACATAAATCTGGGGGAACATGACATAAATCTGGGGGAACATGACATAAATCTGGGGAACATGACATAAATCTGGGGTGATATGACATAAATCTGGGATTACATTACATAAATCTGGGGAACATGACATAAATCTGGGATTACATGACATAAATTTTGTGTCACATGACATAAATCTCGGCATACATGACATAATGAAAAAAATAATGAAAATCCACGTTGCAGTTTTTAATCATATGTAGTTAGTTGGTGATTCATATTGACTACTTATACATTACCCTTTGCACGTTCAAATATTTCCACTTTGCTGATCACCCTACAGCCGGAGAAGAAGAAATCCATGGTTCGTTTGAATCAACGCGTCGTCGCCAAGTTGAGCAATGGAAAGTACAGAGGAGGAGTTGTAACTGATGTTGAGGACGAGATCTTCCACAAAGTCCACTTCAAGGACAACTCCTGGAGTGACAACCTCTATCCACAAGATATTCTGGTTGGTACATTCTATTAGACAGTGATTCACAAACTTATTATTCGTGACTAAAATCAGAGTTTGATACACACCTTTTGACCTAACATTAAAAGTATATTTTAACATCAAATAAAAAAAATGGCATAAAGTTCATTGGCTTGTTTACCAAAAACCTGAATTTCATTCAAACACAGCTACCAGCAGTTGCAAAGTGAGCAAATTTTTGAACCTTTGCTTCGGTCTTGGCTTATACTGTGGAGCGTCTGGCTTACAATTACTTCACTTTTCTTGTTTGAACACCACAGGGACCTAGTGCTTTTCTTGGCAAAACAAGGTAGTTTCTCCGGCCCCCACAATCCATACTAGTCTTGTATTGGTAGGGACTTTTGGCAGCAAAGGAGACACTGACTATGATTGGAATAAGGCGCAATCCGTTGTCTAAACTGCCTTACGATAACATTTCTGTAACCGCTAAACAATGGGATTCTGCAGGGTCTTAACAGAAATTCCCCCAAATCATTGGCAGATTTGATGATAACATTGGGACAATCGGGTAGAATGGTACATACATATAAAGGCCGAGATTTTTCACCAAACAAAAAAGTTTTCCAGTGTTCATTCTTTACCGACAAATTAATATCTTAATCATAACAAAAAATTCTGATTGTGATGTTTAAAAATTACCATTACCATCTACAACATATGCGTTCTCAGGACCACGATTGGAGTTCTGGGGAATTCCCTGAAGTAGGAAAGAGGGTACATGTGAAATGGACCGATGGGGACATTTATGAAGCAGAATACAAGGGACACTCGGAAAATCAACTCATCACGGTAATCAACATTGACATGTTGTTATACGTATAAGTGGATAAATTGTGCAGAGTTGATACAACATACAAGTGTGTATGGCGGTATTGGCTGTAGCAATTAAGATCGTCTGCAGCGGATAAGCTGTGGGGTCAAAAGCGACCCAATAGCATAGACGGATGTGCCTTTGAACAACTTAACTTAACAGCCACCCAGTGAAATAACGGGTTGAACTAAAACGGAAGGTCTAAACCAGGCGAAGGCAACTTTTCTAATCGGCGCCATATGTGGGAAAATAAAGTTCTTGGTGGGCTGGATTATTACATGAATTGTTTTCAATATCTAAACTACAGAGTATGGTTAGATACAGTCTGTGTGCCGGTAAAAATCCCTTCACCGGCTGGACCCAGCATGTGCAACGTATGTTGCCCATGTCTGGTCTAAACCATATGTACAAGTACAACACACCACATTTGTAACCCGATGGTGGATATGATGTAATATGTCCTTACATTGTCCATGTCCAGTGTTTAAACTCACTTCCACCGAAGGTCAAACTGGATGATGGAAGCTCACATGAAGTGGAAAGAAACGATGTCTTCACCAAAACCGACCACTGTTCACAGAAAATTAAAAGAAAACTTGTAAGTTGAATCGTCATGGTGTAACACCATTATCTTAATCTGTTAATCATTGTGGATTGTTTTGTTTTTTTATTTAAGAAACAAACATAAAAAACGTTCACCTTAAATTTAAAGAACCAACCTGGCTAAAAAATCATTAAACCCACACATAGCAAAAAGGGGCAACATTATTATAATTACAAATGACAAGTCCGTGCTAGGGTAGGATACCATGCTCCTGTTTATCCTCTTGAATGAAAACAAAACGCAAGATACGTTCCTTAAAATTTGGTGAAGCTCAATAATCCACTGGGTTTAGGCAATCTCCACTAAGTGCCTTGACCAAGAAGACAACCACGACACCTTCGTCTGACGGTTCAGCATGATTCCTCTAGGCTATATTCGGGTATACAGACAGAAACAAAATTCCTGCCGCGAAATCAGACTGAAGCTTTAGAACTTTGATTCAGATGCACCGTATGCCCGCTTATTCTTGTTTAATGCAGCTTAGATGAAGAGGAATGGTTTGACGTTATAAATGGAAAACGAAATTTCTTAGTAGAACTAACAGCCAGAACCGAGCAACCATATGTCTAGGAAACATTAAACGCACGGGAGCGCAGGCTAAATCAAACATCAAACATACATTGTAAAATTAATTTTATGCACAAACAAATTTAAATTTGTTTCGGTTAACAACATGTTTGTGGAAATAATCTGGTGATGGCGTCGTTATGTCATTTGTGTCATAATGCCGGTTATTTCAATCATTACAGTCTGCGCTGAGCTAAACGGCATTGGAATAGGAACCAGCCGCTGGCTGGACGGTTTCGTACTTGAGCAAGTCATTTAGAGGACCTCGCTTGAACCCAGTGGTTTAGGGATGTACAAACCTAAAGAGACCTCTCACCCATATACCACACACCGTAAGATCTAACCCACAGTGGGAGCGAGAAAGTATGACGTTGCCCGCGTGATAAATCTAACCTGGTTGGAATTTAAACAACGTTTGTTCTTTTCCAGCAGCGTAAACCATCAAAACTGAAGAAGCGCCAGAAATTACGCGAATTCGAGCCTGCTGCGCTAAATACTTCAGATTCTGAAAAGAAATGAAAATGAACATTCTTACTTCCTTTGCTTATTTGTTTTTTCATCTACAAATAATAAAAAATCCAGCTAGTCTTGCAATTATCACTGTATATTTTTCGTAGCAAAATGGTGCTATTTTCCATGGGCTGTATGTTTTTGTTGAATTAATTCTACAATTAAATCTTAATGCGGAGCGCAATCTATCAGAAACTTAGTTACGAACGACCGATACATTTGGTTGTTAAACTCCTATGTGGAACACGTCAACCACTATTCGTGTGTCAATCTAAGAATCTGTCGATAATCAATGAGCATGGCCACATATGTGTAGCTGGGCCGTTATTTCCGACCACGGACGTGCACAGAACGGTGTTTCACATCGCCAGGCTACCACTGACAATTAGTTTTATCACCATCGCAATTTCGCCAGTTGCATATATATATACCCATAATTTGACTGGTTCTGTTACGTTGACTGAAAGTCTTTAAAAGCTCATTGATAATTTGGTTAATTCGTTATTAAAATGAAAATGGTTAAAATCTTTTATTTCTATACAAAGTTACTTGCTTTTCTTATCGCTAAAGATGGAAGCTTGTTGATTTAAAGTGATATGTGGTTTTACTTTAAAGTTTGTTTGTTTGTTTCACGTTCTTTTGCGGCGTGATATCTTGTTTTTTTCTGGACTTCACGCACATGTAGTAATTGTGTTTAAGATTTCTATGAGTATTTTGATCATTAATAAAGCGCAAATCAGTTTTAACTATACATGCATGGACTGTAAAGCTTTGCTAGTTAATTCAGTAGGCTACTGCAAATAGCTCCGGTAATTAGACTGAGAAGTACTATATTCCTAATATAGATGGCGTATAACCAATTAAGACCTCTATGAACGGCAGGATGTGACGAGTGGTACCCTCCATGAGTCATTGTTTTTAAACTAGTGTTTTGCTGAGTAACAATGGTGGTGATTCCCCAATGTTTGTTTTGTTGAAAGCAGCATGTGCTAGGCTGCGCGCCGGTGTTCTCGTTTAGCTGTAAAGTTTTGTAATCGTGGAGCAGTGCTTTGTAAAATAAAGGTGTTGAATGTGCATCTGCTAGCTGTTTTGTTGGAAAAAAGTTGCCGATGTACGAAGGGGTATGGGCTCAAAATTTTTAAACAAAATTTTGTAGGGTTTTGAGTTTAGGTTGCAGATCCCAGCTTCAATTTTAAATTGTGAAAAAATCTAAGAATTCCTATGTCAGGATTTTGAGTGACAGTCGTTTTTGTGAGGTCAGTTTGCATTGGAGAGATAGGGAAAATAATTAGTTGAACGCCTCCTAAATGAAAAACGGGCTATTTTGAATTTTTTGCCAAAATCTCCAAATTTATAGAAATTTGAGTGTGGATAAATGTTACTAGTCAACTGTTTGTCTAAAATCTTACACTTAATTACTTATGCTAATTAGCAAAGTAATTAATTAGTCATTTTTTCTCATTTTTGGTTATTTTCACTCCGGTAGAGGGTCGTTCGGATATTTTTTCAAGAACCTAACTTCGAATGGCTTTTATAAATACCAGACAATCTTTCGATACAGACTGTTAATCCGATTTGTGATATAGGACTGAAAAATGTACTCCTCTTGGTATCCACATGTGTACCTTTTTTTCATATTTTTCAGAATTTTTGGGCTTAGGTGTGAAGGCCTACGAGATTGTGTTGTTGGACACTTATGCATACAGAAGATATAAAAACTTACCAATCCTAACCATCCTTGATTGTCAAACATTGGTGAAAGAAGTGAAGGCGGACAAAATGTGGTCATAGAGGCTCAAAGGTGACATTGGGTGTGTGTTTTTACTCAAAAACAACTATTTGTACCCTGGTTATGGACTTTAAACCTTTCAAATTACAGTGAAAAAATGTGCTGAAACTTGTGGAACATCAAGCAGTGAATTTTAATGTGTACGAAGAGTTTCAGTCATCACCAGTGACACTGTCGCCAAATGAAATCTACAGAATGACCACCCTTCAGTCGAAGGCCTGTAATAGCCGAAGCAGTCAACCGAAACGGTTAAAATTTGGACCGGAGTCTCACAGAATGACCTCTACTAGTAAGTTCAAACAGTTTAAACCAAACTGGAACGGTCACCGTTTCCAAGATGGCGTATAACCAATTAAGACCTCTATGAACGGCAGGATGTGACGAGTGGTACCCTCCATGAGTCATTGTTTTTAAACTAGTGTTTTGCTGAGTAACAATGGTGGTGATTCCCCAATGTTTGTTTTGTTGAAAGCAGCATGTGCTAGGCTGCGCGCCGGTGTTCTCGTTTAGCTGTAAAGTTTTGTAATCGTGGAGCAGTGCTTTGTAAAATAAAGGTGTTGAATGTGCATCTGCTAGCTGTTTTGTTGGAAAAAAGTTGCCGATGTACGAAGGGGTATGGGCTCAAAATTTTTAAACAAAATTTTGTAGGGTTTTGAGTTTAGGTTGCAGATCCCAGCTTCAATTTTAAATTGTGAAAAAATCTAAGACTTCCTATGTCAGGATTTTGAGTGACAGTCGTTTTTGTGAGGTCAGTTTGCATTGGAGAGATAGGGAAAATAATTAGTTGAACGCCTCCTATACCTGACGGCAAGACTTTTTTAATCAAGCCAAGTTTCGAACCCATGATGGGATCGTCACAGGGACATTTTTTGTATAGGAGTCGCTATATGTATCGGTCTCGTTAACCGTCCATCTACACTATCGTACAGACATAGGAAAAGAAAGCTCTTTGGTATAATTTTTACGATTTTATTTCACCGCCTTCCCACGAATTATATGCTTAAACGACCACAATTGCTTTTCGTCTCTGTTCGGCGGTTTTCTCCAGTTTTGACCAAAGCTCCTTCGACCTGGTCCTCCGTTCCTCTTCGTTTTTCTTCTGGTTTTTCATCGTCATCACCATTTTAGTGAAGAACTTCTGGTTCCCCGACATAAAGTTTTTCAAAATGGTCGAACCCATAGAGACGATGGTATCGTTCCAGTGTTGGCTCGAAATCCTAATAAGACTCGGTAGAACCAAAGGAAAGATTTCCGCTGCGCTCACTTCTATAAGACTCACTATGTACTCGTTGTCCCAGAAGTACAACGCTCTCTCGGCTACCTTAGCGTGAATAATTATTAAAACTTAAATGCCTTTATAGCCTTTCAGCTGAAGGGTTGCAGGTATGAAGCTGATCTCCAGCTAGTCTTGATGTGTCCCTTCGCGTGGCACTTTACGGACATTGCCTGAACCCAGCGAAAAATGGGTTCTACTAAATTAAAGGAACTTGTGAATCGTACGCAACACACTGCAATAGCTATGATATCACTGGACAGGTATTATTCCGTTTATTTAAAAAAGTAATAAAAGTCTGAGAAGTAATTGCATCCATACTGGTCGTTGTCTAGTCAGTTATTTCCATGTGCATGGCAATGGGGGATACTGCATCGACGTGAAATAATGGACTTTAGAAAAAACTTTTTACTGTCACCACTGACTATATATAACATAATGCGATAAACTACTTTCGTTGTCAATACCCGGTAATAAACATGACTATGGATTTTATATACTAATCGGGAAAAAAATATCTTGCTTCCAGGCTTGAAGAACGCACCTGAAAATGTTCGCTCCGTATACATTTTGCAAGCTGCGAAAATATATCCTTATGCACTTTAGCGAACTCAATTGGTTGCAAAATATCAATAATTTCTTCCAGCTCGCCAAGGAACATCACCTCTTTGGAACTGACAGTTTTCGGCCACAGTTTCAGGTATCTTTTAGTAAATCTTTCGGTCAAGCCTGGGTCTTTTTCTATATACTGAACGACGCAATAGACAAGTTGTGCTTGAAATTGTTGCAGTTTTGGTGAAGTGTGTAATGGGAGTATGATGTTGAATAAAAATTGAACGTGTTCCTGCTTTAGGGGAAATGCGTAACCGTTTATAATGCTTCCCAATACTTCTAATATTTCCGTCGCTCCAGGGAAGTTAAGATCCTCATAAATCACTTCCTGAAACTTGATATTAATCTCGCTTCTTATATATGCACGGAGCCCCAGGAATTTTCCGTAAATTCTGTGTAGAATTGTTTTCAAATTTTCCCTTTCAGCTAAGTCGTCACTGCTGAACATTCCTATTAAATGCTGGACAAATTTCCTGTCAAGAAACTGCTTTGCCTCACTAGGATGGAAATCAGGAGATTCTAATAAGCGAATGAAGAACGCGTACACAAGGCTAAGGTGTGGCCAGGCGGGTTCTGATATGGGGTCATCTTCGTCGGGATCATAGTCCGGATTTTTCGGTGGCAGACTCCGAAAAACATTTTTGCTGAACATTGCAAAAGATATCGCATATATTGGTTCAATTAGAATTCCTTTGCTGTCTTCCATGAATTCAATAATTTCTTCTAGGTAAATTCGTTTTAATTCTTTTTCTTTCAGATCTTTGTTTACATTTTCAAAGTTAAAAACGTAGCAACAGAAATGTATTTTTTTAGCAAACAACTCGAGCCTTCCCTGTGGCGGAGTATTTGACAGTAAGGGTAGTGCCGTCGTCGTTTTCGCAGCCATGGCAATAATTGGTGCCGGGCAAACTATTAACGAGTCACTATTTTACTGATTTAAATATAACTAATCAATCTTAAACTCATGTTATCAACTTTGTTTCTTCATAATGCAGTTTATATGTGACACAATTGACGAAAAGGTTGATTACGAAAGAAATTTATCTAAATGTTGATTTTCAGATTGTATCCACGATTATTAATATTGGCAACAAATTTTTACAGTTTTTAATTAACCACTTTCTCAACTACTAATATAAATTCCTAAAATGTTTAGAAAATTACCAATTTTGGCATGTTTAATTGGTTATGGATATTGTCTGTAAATCTACATTTCCATTACCAGTTGCAATTGGCTTGTTTATTTTTATTTGATCGTTTTGCATGAGTGAGTTAAGTTGTTTAGATTTGCGAAATTTTAGAAAGTTGTTAAATGAATATAATTTTGACAATTCCAGATTTAAGACAGTTCTGTTTGTGCCTTTATAAAGTATTCATCGCAAGCAATACCTAGCGTAAAGCAATCCGAGAATATCCAAATTCACCAACTCTAAAATTTCAACTAACCGCTATTGAACAAAGTTAAAGAAGTTGGTAATCAACGGATCAATAATGCGAGTGATGAATTCGTATAGAACACCCTATGGAACAGCAAAGGTTTGTGGTTTTGTTTTTTCTACATTTAACTCTAAACAAACAGAATTGTTATTCTATTCAGCATGTTTAAGGGCCAGTATGGAAAGTATGGCAGCTGCACACTCGAGTTTTTTTCCCTGCGTCTTTTGCACACTTGGGTAATTTCACACACGCTCGCGAGCTGGCAGTATAAACATCGTATAATTTCCAATAAACTTGTAAACCTACCTCTGGATCTTGGGTAATTTACTTTCCGTACATTTTTAGTTATGTAGATAGATATGTTAGCTGACGGACACGAAAGATTGAGGATAGAATAATATGTTTTTTAAGATTTTGGTAAAACAGTTATGAAAAGGAGATTGTGTGCACACTTGAAGTGTGCATTCTTGGACGTTTGCACACTGCACACTTAAATATTTGGCGCGTGCACACTCGAGATCTCGGCGAAAATTGACGTACTTTCCATACGGGTTTAAGGGAAAATCAAGGGCTTCACTAATTTGTTGGACAGTGGGGTGGGATGAGTGTAGCAGCACAAAACACCACATTATTCAGGGGACAAGAGGGGGGGGGCGGAGGGGTATTTTCGTCACTAAAGCAGGACAGGGTAGGAAAGTATCATGAGCAGAACGGGGTAGGGGTACTTAAATAAGTAAGAAGGGTTATATGACTTATATCATCATAATATATATACCATATCCCGCTCATGTTAGTGACGAATATACTTCTTCCTACTTATGAAATACCCCGTATTAAAAACTTGTCCCGCTCAAGTTAATGACGAAATATCCTGTCCCACTCATGATATAGTGTGTTGTCCTGCCCCACTGTCACGCAGATTAGTGAAGCTCAAAATCAAGAAGGTAGGTGGGAAACTGCTCACTAAACTGAAGACTAGGCTGTTAGGATTACTATTAGGGTTGGGGTGAAATAATCCGGGGACGGTGTAAAACATGGACTTTCCTACACCCACATGTTAAAATATTATTTTTACATAGTACGGTACCGGTAGTTCATTTTAACCGCCTTTATGGTGGCTTAAGGAGTAGTATAAATTTTCATAATTCCATATTTTTGTAGTGCCTTTTCAATACGGTATGCTCTGTGGCCTTACTTTTTTGTACATCAATTGATTTTTATTGGCTACAGATCTAATGGTTAGTTTCTAAACTCAATAAAGTCAGCCGTCTAATTAATAAATAATTGTTATGTAAAATCCATATTAAAAGGACTGTACAT
Source organism: Ciona savignyi (assembly GCA_000149265.1). Lineage (NCBI taxonomy): Eukaryota > Metazoa > Chordata > Ascidiacea > Phlebobranchia > Cionidae > Ciona > Ciona savignyi. The sequence goes on from CH002331.1 coordinate 102,231, forward strand.
AGATTTAAGGATACTATTACTAGTTTACATTAAACCAGTATCACATCTAGCATCAAAATTGTGGATCCGGTTTATTAAAAATGCTATTGCATGTAGGAGTTAATTTTTAATATTTGTGATTTAAAATTCTTATTTCTGTGTGTGTGTGATGTAAGAAAAATCAAATTACAGTACTCTAATCATAATTATTGTGATAAAAACTAAGTCTTTCAAAATAAACAACGTGCTAAATTATTAATTAAAACCTTTAAATGTTCCATGTAGCACTACTACACGATGCAATCTGTACAATAGTTCAGTACAATGTAGGGAATGCCAAACCTGTCTGGATATGTGGTGTTCTGATAATTACAATAGATGTTCGCTATGTTATCGACAGTGGAAACATGATTAGGCTTCTATTTTACTCTAACAGATGAACATAATGTCCAATCATGAATTGCTAATGATACACATCAGTGCTATAGTCTGTATTCCCAAATGTACACAAGCTGTTCACTTACATGTTGCCAAGTCACAAAGATATGAGTTATGATAACTTTTAGCTTGAAAGAAGTTTCAAAACCCCACAGTAGCAATTAGACTTTAATAACAAAAACTTTTATTGGTAAAATCATAACTGGTTAACTAACTGTTCACATACTGGTATGTTAGATTGACCATTCCATAATGTGTAAATGTTTACCAAAACAAATCGAGAATTTGGATCATAAATCCATTAATTATGTATTTAAGTGGTGCAGTCAGCTGGCTCTCAATCCATAAATTAAGTTCCAGCATTTTCATTACGTTGAATTACCAATGTTAATTGTATAGTAGAGCCATAGAAAAGTAATTCTGGGAGCAAGATTAAAGGTTGGGTGTGCTTCTTTTGTGGTTAGGTAATTCTTTTTAAATCTATATCGATGTCTAAATCAACTCAAATTTTATATAATTCTATGTTAGGAATCTCTTGTATTCTTTAGAATTGGATAATATGTTAAATATATTACAGTTTTTGTTGACCCCAATTACCCAATAAACCTCAGGGTTATGCCAATTGTGGTCTAGTGTCTTAACCAAGGCTGGTTTTGTTACAACCACTTTTTCCGCTGACAATCTGATGCATCCAATGAGCGAGGGTACCAGACCAGTACTGCCGGTAGCGCTTATATCGTAGTCTTCACTTGCATGAAGTGTGCTGACAAATTAATAAACTTAAGTCAAGCGAATGATTTCTCCATTTACAGTCAACAAACCATCTAGACACTTTGTGTTCTGGTTTTTTTCTTAATACCTATGTTATTTCGTTCCATTGATCTTGTTAAATTTGTTATCATGTGTTATAATTTGTCATTTTGTATTCTTTTGACGTTACAATCATTAAGTTCCGTCCCTTGAATAGTATGTTGTACCGGTACCCATGGATAAAATCCAATTCTCCTAACCACATAACATTATAATTAAAGGTTTTAAATCGAATAAAATTGATTTATTAATCATAGAATTTTAATTAAACCAAACGTTATTGGAAAAAATTATAGAACATAACTTTACACTGCAGTCTGCAATATTTCAGAATACAGATCAATTTTAATGAAATAAGTGCATAAAACTGGACGGTCTATTTTGGTATTGCTGTAAGGTGATTATTACACGTTGCCTTGTTAAAGAATGGTCAGTTTCTGGCTAAAAAACACTTATCGCGTAATAGCAATGTCTGCAATCACTTTTAACTATGCTTTCAAGATTAAACAAAAAAACAATTAAGTATTGTTCTCTTATGTTTAAATTATTTTATGGCGACTGTAGACATACGGCTTGGCATTCCTAAAATATCTTCACCCACCATCACCCTACACCAAACAAAGAAACCAACCAAAATCGTTCCAAATTTTTGAATTGCTTGCCCATTGTAAGTGGTAATAAACTCCAGTTCCTATTGTACAGTTTTGATTTCATCTTTACAATAGATAACCTTTGTGAGATTTCCCTTTTATTATTTTGTAAACACCTTTCAAATTCCTTCAGGAAAACTAAACAAATGTGATAATATTACGACATATGAAGTGATTGAAGCCACATGGAATGTTTTCTGAAAAAATACTGCGTGGAATTACTGAACTAGTCGTTGCTTATTATCAAAACAGCAAGGAATTACAAAACTTTTAGCGAAGTAATAATCACTGAGCCAGTTTTTGTGTCAACAAAACGATTGGTTGTTAACGCCGTGCGGGAAAACGCTGACTCAATACCTTTAGATCTGTTTTTTTTTTTTCGGTTATCATAACTCTTACAACGTAGTGCTAAATTATAGCTGACCTGCCTTTGGAATAGGATAATTATGTCGGTGACATAATAAGGTATGTGCACCATCTGTGGGAACTCCTGTCAAGTTGGATAAAGTGAATGATTGTTATTGATCCAAATACCATGGAGCTGTGAGAAACAATTAAAAGATAGTTATATTACTTTCTTTTCTTTAGCGCAGTGCAGCATTTTGATATTTTTTGGTGGTCAGTCATAATTCTTGCTTTTTCCTATTGCTGTTTTGATGCCATTGTAAATTTTATTGTTTTCCACATTAAATCCGACCTTAGCAGGAATTAAAACTGATATAGCAATGCATCTTACATCGTGCAACAATTTTCAAACACTTCAGTTGCACTGTGGTGCAAATTCTAAGCATCATTGATTTTAAATGAGATTCCACCTGCTTGCAGAGTTTGGTTGCAATATAACCCTCATTAAACCCAGACCATTGGTTTCCTGGGCCGTTATTCGATACATTCATTTAGCATTCTAAAATCCCAGTTTGTATTAAAATATGAACAAATTGGCGTTTATTCTGCCGCACCATCTAAATATTCATATGTTCACTGGAATATGTAATATAGGAGCTTAAAAGGCAGAAATCAGTTGGGTTCCTAATTAATATAACTGGCGCAGTTTTATCTGGAAACGTCGTTATTTTGGATGGAAGCATCACATCCCACATACGTATCTCCTCATGAATCCGGTTCAAAGTTGTAACTTCCCCCCATAAACAGCAGGTCCGCCCGCTCGGAGCGGCGACAAAGCCACAACCGTCATCCGTAACGTTGCTCCACGCTACAGCAGCCCTCAATTCAATAGCAATCGGCTAGAGCGGGCGGGTAAGCCAACTCAGTCCTTTCTACCTGAGTGGAAATGAATGACCCGGGACTGGTGTTCAATATCCAGTTAAAAGCCAATTGCCAGTTATTCTGTCCTCGGCTCTGCGACAGGTGGACGATAGTTTAGTCAAGGCCGCTTTGTAATAGCGAAGACGTACAGAGAATGTGCGAGCATAATCAAGTAGACAGCGTTAGTTTTAAAGACGTTGCACAAACACTTGCGCCCCGAGTATGTGTATTCAGCTGGGCAGTGCAGCTGATATTTCTGTCCGGGAAATATGAAATTAAATTTAGTGATTTCTACAAATCATTACAATAAATTATATTGGTACCGTATTCATTAACCGTAAACCGTTATTTTATTAGCGAACCGAAACTGACGAGACCCATATCATAAGGCATAAAAGTTAAATCGATTGCGCCGGTGATTAAAATTAAAAGTGTCGATCGAGCTAATTCCATGTAAAGCCGAGTTGAAAAGCCAGACGTATATGTTGCCGTGGAGAAGTCGGTGGGTTCACGCTTGACTGGTTTCTCACCCATATACTTAAGAGTGACAAAAGATTTGCCGTGGTAATTCATCCTTACATGAGCTTGCCATAATTACCTGTTACGCCGGTGACAAGTAATTACTCCTCTTGCCTACTTCCTTCTACGCGGCTTAATAACGCCACTCCTGCTTTATATATACCCGCTACCGTCCAAGGCTCCATTGCTAGGAGCTTAACTACAGGTGCCTGGTTATAGTCGCTTTAAAACGTTACAATTTTTCGCCAACTATGAGCGCATTATTAAAGAATTGCGTGCGAAGACCTTGCGATTTAAAACATAACATTTTCGAAATATATATAAATTTATAGTATATATATATATATATATATATATATATATATATATATATACATATGAAATATATGAAAAAATTGTTTTTTAGAAAGTGACAAAGTAATTTACCGAGAAAGTGCTGATCACTTAGTTTTGTAGAAAGTAAGAAAGACAAGAATTGCGTTACAGATAATTACAATTTCTTTTAAATTTAATTGGTGTAAAACAAAATCAGTTGACTCGGCATAATTGCGAAAACCAGCGATTAAAGAGGTCTTGTTTTTCGATTACGTCACAAAATAGAGCTTTGAAATCCGAAAGGAGCGTTGAAATTTTCGTAACGAGAGATAGCTCTTTAGAATCTCCGACCGTTGCATTCTTGCCTCGCTAATCACATTCATACGAATCCAAGGTTAACATTCTTTCTCCTTAAAACTCTTTCAAGTTTCGAACTTGGATATTCCTTAAACAAACTCGTTCGTCGCTTAAACAAGCACGCCTGTATGGCTTGTTACTTAACGTATAATTATGCCGTTTCAAATGATATTCTGGCCCAAGTAACGGTATCGCCTGTAGCTTTAGGCCATTCACAGTCATGTTCATTCTGCCAATTAATTGCGAGTTTAGCCGAAAAACTCCGACAATTACAGATTGATTTAATTCCACCCTGTTGCCCACGTTTGACTTACTTTTTAATCTGCGTCTCTGCCCGTCCGGTGACTAATGCGTTATTAAAATCCCGTCTGATCTCCGTTGCGTCAGGTTTCAAGTCGGCTATGAAAAATGAGCCTTATAATATCGAATCGCCACAACGGTACACAGACTCTTCTGCCAGTAAATATTTGAGTTTCTGCCCAGGCCCATATGTTCAGTTGCGAACGGTTTCAGTATAGGCCAAGAATACCTTAAAATGAAAGTACCGTGTTTATTGAAAGCACATATATAGATCAGGGCCGACATTTTAGTAGCAACAGAAGCGATAACGTCAGAAGACAATTTAGCGCTCAGATAGCACAATCATATAAAATCGGCACATTATTCAATTTTCTGCAGATTGATATAAGCAAGTCTGTAACGAAACTACAGTTAGGCGGTGATGTCTTTGGTATTTCTGCCGGTAGCCGGTCACCCAAATGCGGTCCAGCAAGTCAGTTTACCGGCGTTAACATGTCCGCCCAATATGTGCCTCCCAGGGCCCACTCAGCTGGCACCCCAGGTCGTATTCAGCCCAGCTCCGTTCGAACACGGCATTATTTCCACTGCTACCAAGGTAAAATGATGCGATCAATCTTGTTTTATTGATTTTCTGACAACCTTTGTCCTCCTTGAAAACTCATTGAACCAGATTTACAATTTGTCAAAATTTTCACTTAGTTAGATATGCGATATTTTAATAACCTTGTTTAAAATATTTTTTGCTTGAATTGTACGAATTTCATGCCAATAATGCGCCTTAAACGCTTTTAATAGAATCGTTTTATTTAACTGTACGCGTTGATATAATATCGCGCGTTAAGATTATTAATAAATAAATACGTATGCGATTTGTGAGTGGGTTGGGAAAACCTGCCTGGGATTTACGTATTGGTTAGATTATGACTAAGTTCGTCTGGCTATTTTCGTATTTCTATTAAACCACATCGTTTTCACTGAGTAGTAATATTGCGTTGGTAACAAAGTATTAAGTTAAAGACGGATTATCTATTTTGCGAAATCATGTTTCGTACAATACGTAGCAAAGTATGTGGCTCCGTTACGGGGCAACGCGACTGTCTGTTATGAGCGATCTCTCAACGCCCAGCAATCAACACCTGGGCCGCCGCTACAGTTAATATAGCGCGACGATAGGAAATTGCGTCTGCTCTTAACACTAAATTACCGGTTCATAGGCAACTAAACGTAATAATAATGAATTTATATTAAAGCAATGATGGACAAGTCATGCTCAGTGGCATACCCAAAGAATTTTGTTGTTTGTGTGACATTTTTGTTATTTGACAAAATCTTGTTTTTGCTCTTTGAAAAAGTGTCAACAGTGTTCTTAGGGGTGGTGGGGAGGTAGTTATGATTTCATTACCCTCAACAAAATATGTTTACATGGATTTTTTACGATTAACCATAAACAGTTTTTTTGCCTATGATGTTACAATTTAATTAAGTTGCTTTGCATTTTCAGAGAAACAGCGATGACGCGGCACATTTAATAGGCACTGTGGACAACGGAGCAAAAAAGGTAAACAACACTTACACTTGAGATACGCTTACTTTAACCTACTTTGAAAGTTTTGATTTGTTTGTTGCTATTCGAAGCTTTGATGTAATAATATAACGTTAAGTTAACTTACGGTGTAAAATATAATAGAGAGATTGTTACACTTTTTGTTTAATTCTCATTGTTCCACTGGGTTTAAACATCACATGAAGTACATTGTCCAAGCACACAACCAATCAACTGGTTTCAGCCCAATTATCTTTTGCTTGGCAATTTGATGTGTTTGTTAACAATAAGCTATTGGGTGGGGTTGATCATTTTAATCACTTAGAGCAGCTCAATACTTCATTAATACTTTTTGATCATCATTTATTGACATCTTAGATAAAATTGGATTCGAGCCAAGTGTCAAAGGTTGTGCACCTACGCTCCCTGCCGAGTGATGTCACCGATAATGAAGTAATCCAGCTTGGCTTGTCGTACGGTCATGTGACCAATGTGCTGATGCTAAAAGTGAGATTTGATTTGTTAAGAAGTCAACTCAACTTTGACAGAAAATATATAAGCAGCAAATATGGACTTCTGATCCACAAATCTGCCCAAACGATACCCAATGAGTCAGAAACCATTTAATAACAATAATAACTAACCAGAAAACAAGAATCTAGAATCATACATTCATTTTAAGGTGTTAGCGAAAAGCTTTAAATTATTATTTTAGTATTGTTGCCGAAATGTTACCAAAAAAACATTAATGTTTAACTACCACCAAAACAACAATAATATAACCAGCTGCTTTACCACCACTCTAACCATCCACACACCAGGGAAAGAACCAGGCTTTCCTTGAAATGGAAGACGAAGAGATAGCGAACCAGATGGTGAGTAGCAGTGGCTTGAATCCACCAACCATCCGGCAACGCATCATCTACGTTCAGTTCTCGAACCACAAGGAACTGAAGACAGATAGCTCCCCAAACCAGTTGGTGAGGATTTCATATCGACATAGATATGGCATTTTTACATTGGAATTTAATTTTGCATGGTATAATTCTGCATGGTAAAACTTTATTTGTCTGTAAATTCAAAGTATGCTTTTGAAATAATGTGCCCACTTTGCCATTAAGTTGCCCCAATTATGTTTTTTGTGTAGCCAAATAGCTTAAGTCTAAATCAGGTTCATTAGAATAATGTTCAGGACATGGAACCAGAGTCATCAGGAAAGTCTGTGATGATTCTGTGTTGTTGTTTACAATCCCAAACGGACTTCCCCACTTTCACCATTGTTGCTTGTTTGGCACTTCCCGCCAAATGATCTCATGTCCCGCCTTTGTTTTCTGTCTATTCTTGTGATAAAAATAGCCAAAAAAAGATGATGAGCGCGCACCGCATTTAAACTACACAATTAGAGCATTTTGATTGTTCTCAAACTTGAACAAAAAATTAATTTTTAAAAATTCCTAGAAAACACAAGCGATCTTGCAAGCAATGCAGAAGAGAGAGGGTGGACCGAACCATGTCCTCAGAGCTGTCATCGAAAATATGTTGTACCCAATTACATTAGACGTGCTACATACCATCTTCTCTAAGTTTGGGGTTATCCTTAAAATTATCACCTTCACCAAAAGCAGTGAGTTTGTTTTCTTTTTTCTCTCATAAATATTCAAGCGGTTTTGGAACCATATTACAGA
>CH002331.1:110192-139817 GCA_000149265.1 Ciona savignyi
GTTGAAATTGTTTATTATTGTTTTATATTAATTACCATTGTAATGCCATTAACTACTGTACTTTTCTGAAGCCATTTGCTCGTTGTTATCTTTTTATTTATTTATTTATTTTTTCTATTTTTTCTCTCTCTATATTCATATATATTTATTTATTCCACATCAAACCTTGCACCTCAATTATATTATAGCATATTAAATAACCTTAAACAATATTACACACAGCATACATATATATAAACTTAATGCAGTTTGACTGGTTGATCCTCGGATCTTTCACTGCACTAAGTGCAAATGTATGGTATAGATATTTCATTACTGCATTTGGTCGGATTTAATTATTTGTTGGTTTCCTTTGTTTGTTTATTAATTATCGCCGAATGTATGTTATTATTTGAAAAATAAATTGAAATTGAATTGAAATCATATTACAGATTGGTTTAAAACCATATTGTTGGAACCATATTAGATATTATGGTCTTTGTATTTCTATTTTTGTCATGTGAGAAAGGAATAATTCTTTAAATTACCACAGCACATTTAAGTAGCTTTTAATACTAATGGATTTTCAATGAGACTTTTTGAACATTAATCCAATCAATAAAGTGATCGACCGCAGTAGATCAAACCACATATCGCATAGTGTTATGTTACCAGTTCAGCAGTTGTCAATCAAATAGGAATGGTTAAATATTTGTCATTTCTAAAACATCCAAGCAAACAAGTGGTTTTCTACTATGTAAATAAAATCTGTTGCTTCCAGGTCAATTTCAAGCTTTGATCCAGATGGCTGATGCACTGCAGTCTCAGACAGCCAAGCTGGTAAGCATTTTCTTAGTAAAGCACTAACGTAGCTTGTTTCCATGTATTATCAGCTCCAAATGCCACGGTATAGCTGTTTCAGGATGTCACGTATAAACGAAGGACATGTTCTGCATTTCGGTCTGTGTTTGATAATTGATTGAAGGGCAAATGCATTCTTCTAAAATATCACCACCTTAAACTTATCTACCATATAAATTATTCACATATTCCGAAAATAATGCTTTGATTTGTAAGATTAAATAACATAAAACCAAATTCAGTGGAAAGAGAAGTGGTAGCATTGCTACACCATCACGTGCCTTCAATTGTAGACAATCACGACAAATATAAATATTGCTAAAATACGTTAGTAAAATGACCTTTTTGTGGCACCAACCAAAGTACTCAATATTAAAATGTTTCAAAATGTTAATTTGTTCGATTTAAGCTGAATTTATTCGAATATCGATTTCATTTAAGCTGAAATTTATTCGTTTAAATTTTTATTTATTTTAGCTAAATTTATTCAGAATACTAATTTTTCAATCATTTAGTCGTTGGACGGCCAAAACATCTACAACGGGTGCTGCACATTGAGGATCGAATACAGCAAACTATCAGCACTCAACGTCAAGTTCAACAACGATAAAAGTCGAGATTACACACGGAACGACCTGCCTACCGGAGAACCTACTTCCATATTAGGCACCGGGAACGCATTGCATTCCATGCTTGGAGGTAGGTTGCTGACGAATCCTACTTCTGACACCATGTAGTGTTCAACACACGTTAGGTATAATACGTCCTTTATTATAAGTGTGTCGAGATGGAAAGAGAACGATGAGAGAGGTGCTTCTGGCTTATATAGCCGGCATAACATAGAGATCTTAAATATCACTACAAAAATTACCAGTTTAAGTTTACAAAGTAGGGCAAAATTACAAGTGTACAATGTAAGGCAAAATTACACGTTTACAAAGTAAGATAAAATTACCAGTTTCGGTGGTAGATTGCTGAGTGGAATGGCGGAAAGCTAGTTTACAATTTGCTCTGCTCTACAGGGGCCGGACTGATGCCGTCTCCGTACACGAACCAAACTAACATCGCCGCTGCGCTCCAGCAATCACAGCTCGCTTCACTTGCCTCTGCTACCGGTAAGAGAAAAATAAAAATTTAAATTAAAAAATCCAAAAATTTAACCACATGGTTCTCAAACCAATGTTTGCATTTCCGATCTATTAATAAATCCTAATTCCAACCTCTAAAGATGTTTATCCAGTTTTAGTCAACTAATTGGTTTTTCTACGGCAGCTTTCTTGGTATGAAGAATTGTTTTCCACTAATAGATTCTAATGTTCCTGCTATTAGTATTGAGTATAACATCGAGTTGATACAACTGTTGGATTTGCATGACTTATAACAGTTATTCACCAGTTTGTTTAGATGCAACACAAAAAAAGCAATCAATTAAGCATGTACTCTAATTCCTTAATGCTGTAGTTACATATTACTTTCTGTCAAAGCAATCCCCACCAAAAAGAGTGGTTTTTGAGATTTTAGTAGTAGCGATACATATTTTTAACTAAAAAACTGTTTAATCATTTTTTCCGGTCAATTAACCAATATCCGAAACTGTCCATCTGCAATTCCCTCATCCCAACCGTCCACAAATATCCCCTCATCCCAACCATCCACAGGTGCTCTTCATCATCTCACAGGGACAGGGATGCCTGGATCATCAACGCAGATGGTGACACAGCTTGCAGCCATCGTGGGTGGAGGGCAGACATCTGTGTTACATGTGTCCAACCTCAATGAAGAGGTATGTCGCTGCTTTAAACTTTCATCTAATTTTGAAACTCGTTAAAGCCAGTTTTACTTAACCTTCCGAGATTTTATAAATTCTGGTTTAATCAGTTTGTATTTAATATACATGTCATCTGGCCCGGTGGTCTAGCGGTTAAGTGCGTCGCCTTTCAATCGAAAGGTTGCAGGTGCGAAACTGGCCGCTAGCTAGTCGGTTGTGTCCTTGGGCAAGGCACTTTACGGACACTGCGTGAACCCAGCGGAATAATGGGTTCTATCAAATTGAAGGAACGTGTCTATCATATACACCACACTGCAATAGCTCCGTTAACCCGACGATGGGCGCGAGGTGATCTGACGATTGCCCGTGTGATAACCCCCTAGGTTTTCCCATTCACGGGGATAAACATGAATATCCTATCCTATCCTATGTCTTTAAGACTGTTTTATTGATAAATCTTCCAATTCTGAATGGAATCAGACCAATAACGTTATATGAAATTTGATTTAATGCCATTTAGCACTTAGAATGTTGTGTTAATTTAATTTGCTGCAATTTCGTAGAAACGGCAATGAAACTCTAATTAAACCAAATTTATTTCATAATTTTTGAAACTAATTCCGCAAAATCAGTGCTTGCAATATGAACTTTAAACCTAGGATCATTCATTTGTTGCATTGTCCGATTATCGGACTAGACATCGGCGTAGTTTGTTTAAAACCTCGCGTTATCTAACTCTCTGTCTCTTTGTTTTATTTCCCCATCGTGCGAACAACTCTAATTCTTCGACGCTCTATTTATCTCTACTTTCTGCGAACCAGATGGTCACCCCTGAAGTTCTCTTTCTTCTGTTCGGTACGTCCATCTTGTTACCCTGCTGTACTTTGTGAGATTTCAAGCAAACTTTAATGCTCTTGCCCTGTTTCTAACAGTAACTCTTACTTTTAACGTGTTTTTTTTTCATTCTTTATATAAAAATTGGTAGTGCTAGTTTTTCTTTGTGAAACTCTTCATTAAAATCTGTAGCCGTCCAAAGTATTCGCTTGTACAGTGAAACCAACTTTGTGCACAAGATTAACCTTGGTTTGGGCACACAGGGGTATATGGTGATGTGAACAGAGTGAAGATAATGTACCAGAAGAAAAGCAACGCACTAGTTCAAATGAATGACAACAACCAAGCACAAAATGGTGTGTAGCTCTGTCAATGATTTAATATTTTATTAAACAATATTGAATTATGCACTCTCTGTGCCTAGGTGTGTTAGAATAAGTAGAATACTTTCGATGATTTGTTATTAATATTATTACATATTAATCTGGTCACTTTATGTTATATCTCCTGATTATAATGTTATATGTTATATCTCCTGATTATGACCTGATTATAATCTCCCAATTATACTGTTCTATAAGGCAATATTGGATTGCCTAAAAATATTTTGTTACAGCTCCAATCATGGTTGTTTTTTAACATTAAAATTCATTTTACATAAAAATTTCAATTCTCAGTGATCAGATTCCTTGATGGCGTGAAACTGTACGACCGACCTCTACAAATAACCTTGTCTCGTCACAACCAAGTCCAGATGCCAAGAGAAGGACAGGAAATGGCAAAGCTTACTCAGGTAATGTCATGTTCTTTGTTAAATATCTCCATTGACACATTGTAATGCTTCTTTAACCAGACAGTGGAAGTAATCTGACGATAGTACATGTGTTAACACATGCATTTTCCCATCTCCGACCATAAATGCTTCCAAAACGTTTGAGTGGTTTATAATATGATTGGAAAGGACGTCATAGGTATCTCTGTGGATAGAAAAACAGTACTAAAACCCTATTAATGCCCATGGAAACGAAAAGGTTCTATATATTCCACCGTAGACACCCCCATTTAATCACCCACTCATGTTCCCGCACAGGATTACACCAACTCTCCTCTTCACCGCTTCAAAAAGCCAGGATCGAAAAATTTCCAAAATATTTTCGCTCCATCTGAAGTCCTTCATCTCTCCAACATCCCGTGAGTTGAAACAGATTTTCCTCTTTTTCTCGCCGACAGATTTTGGTCAACAATAAAAGGAGGGAAAGAGGGAAACTGCTCACTAAAATTACAAAAACTATTTGAAACCCTGCCCTAAACACTAATCTCAACCTCAGAACTAAAAAAAATCACAGAAACAAATCCTACGGCATCAAATGTTCGATCTGTAAACCAACAATCAGCCAGCTTATTCATATAATTACTAATTTTTAAACAGAATCATATGATTAAACTTCACTTTGACTTATTTGTCTCTTCAGACCTGAAACTACTGAGGAATTTCTTCGTGAGAAATTTGAGGAGTTCGGTGGCGTTGTCGGCTTCAAGTTCTTTGTGTGAGTGTTTTGTGTATTTAGAATAGTTAGGTCTTGGGTAGTTCATACCTGTTATTAGCCATGGCAATAACCGAGTTTTTGAAAATTCATTTCTTATGTTTTATATTTTGTTGTTGCATTTTTCAGGAAAGACAGAAGAATGGCTCTGATACAGATGTCTTCATTAGAAGAAGCTATCATCTGTCTAGTGGTAGGTTACTTTCTTTTTGGTGGGTCGCATAAGGCATGTTAGTTACGCTATTACGTGGCTAAATTGGACTGTTTAGTGGCACACATCGGAAAATAGTGGGTTTGCCCCCAAGTAGTCGTTGACTCACATTTTGTTGCATGACAAGTCATTTAGGATGGGATATTCATGTTTATCGCCGTGAAGGGGGAAAACCAAGGAGTGTTATCACACGGGTAATCGTCAGATCACCTCACGTCCACCGTGAGTTACAGAAGTTCTTGCAGTGTGTTGTGTATGATTCACACGTTCCCTTAATTTAGTAGCACCCATTACTATTGGATTCAGGCAATGTCTGTTAAGTGCCTTGCCCAAGGATACAACCGAATAGCTTGCAACCAGTTTAGAATTTACAATCTTTCGGTTGAAAGGCAATGCTTTAAGACTAACCGGTCGGATTTCTCTAACAGTGCTTGCAAATTTAGTGTGTTTGCAAAACTAAGAACGATTATTGTCTCTGATAGCATCTAAAGCTCTCAGATACTTTTGGTCTGGCGGCTTCCTATCCACTCATTGAACTAAATATCTTTTTGCCTTTATCATTCAACAGACTTTGCACAATCTCAAACTGGGAGAATCCAACCATCTGCGCGTATCGTTTTCTAAAGGTCACATCAACTGAGCGGTCATGTGTGACGTCATATTATCTGGAAACTTCACAAGATACTTCAATATACATTACATGTTTGTGCCTCCGAAAAGAGAGAGTTCGTTGTAGAAAAAATAATCGCCTTTTTCTGACATTCTCTTTTTCCTATCAGTCAGGCTGCAAGCCAAATGAACCTTGCATAGTTAAGTTGCAATTCTTTCATTTCATGCTTTATACCAATGGTGACCAACATTTTTCGTTTTATTTTACTGAACTCCATTCCTGTTACGACCATTCCATACAGTATGGCATTGGGTGTCATAGTCCTACATTTGTACAGTGCACATTCCTATTTTGTTCGACGCGGTTTCCTATTAAAATTGTTTAAATCTTCAGCTAAATATCGGTTGTAGATTAAAACTTCTATGAAACGTTGGTTGTAAATTGCTTTCTGTCAAAACTGACTGCCAGTCTCATTTAGATGTCCGACCGGTTAGTCTGTTTAGTGCGACGCATTTTAACCGAAGGGTTGCAGTTTCAACCGAAGAGTGCAGTTCGCGAGGTCATCTGACAATTGCCCGTGTGTTAAACCCCTTGGTTTTCCGTTTTAAGGGAATAAACATGAATATCCTATCCTATAGATATAAGGACCATGCTGCCAAGAATGACGATTGGCAGACCACAGCACAGCATATTACATCTGTTTCATAACCACAATGGAGTAGTCGCTTATAATGTTTACCGTTAAAAGAGCAATGCTCAGGGTGTAGTTTTTAAGATCTGTAAGAAGTCGGTTAACAAAAGTGTTTATAGACTGTTTTAATGGGAAAAAATAGGGATTACCCATAACAAAGGTGATTCAAAATATTCCAAAAATATTTGTCAAGGAATAAAGGCCCGACGAATAACATAACAAAACTTGTGCATTTTGAAAATTATATGTTGTACAGTACACCACATTCTTGAAAAAAGCGCGACCCACTACTGAAAGGGGAGCTGGCTTTCGAAGTTGAAGTGAAATAACATAAAACCGACTAGTTAGTGACCAGTTTCGTACCTACAACCCAATGGTGGTTAAAAAGCGTTTCATGTGCAACACTTACCAAGCGATATTAAGTTGGAAAAGGTAAATCGCAACCAGCCGATGGCAAGTAAAGCTTATGCAAGCGTCGAATAAATCTGTAACGTACTGTCAACTCGATCGTGGGCGGTATTAATATGGCCCGTGTAACAACTTATTTTGCCTGTTTTATTTACTGAAATAAATTATTTTTCTATTTTCCCAAAACATTTATTTTGCAGTTAATATTTGATTGCCCTATAACCTAAAAAAAAGTTTATTTATTTTTAATATCAGGCGAAATGTGGTGTTCTCAACGTGGTCGTAGGCATTTTTTAAAATATTTTGTCCTTTCTGTATTTTATGTACAATCTCTAGTGACTGTAATGTGAACAACTAACTGACAGCGCCACACATAAAAATAATCAATACTAAATAATCAACACTGTGGCCATGTTCAATCCGCCAACTTTTGGTTTTCGGTTAGCCACCACAACAAAAGCGAGAGTGCGACTGTTCTGTCTGGAAATTTGCACTTGAACCACAGCCAAAGGATACTATGTTAATCCACTTGAGTAAGATAACGGTATCCATTATAACACGCGCATCCATCAGCATACCATGACAGGAGACTCATAGTTATGTGCGAGACAAAGAAACGAGTTACAACACCGTAATCGCATAAAATTCCTTTGTACCGACATGGGAAACATGACTATAGTAATTGTTCAACCCGATAATTTTTGCATAAGGACACAACGGTCTGGTTAGCTTACTATAGTTTGCTGGTGAAAAACTTCAACATTACCTTTTATAGTTATGTCGAGCTTTTGCTGCTAACACTTCTCGATGTAATTTTTGTCTTTTATTTCAAGTAAGTAAGAACACAAAAATAAAAAGGAAATCACGAAGGGTAGTAGCACTGATGGCCTTCAAGTACAATTGGAAGCCAACAGCATCTCCAGCGCAAACATTGATCTCTGTTGAGTGTCGATTATTTAGTAAATGGGTCGATATATTGGTAATAATTGAATAATAAAAAATTTATATTCCAATGCGTTGACTGACTATTATCGCTGCCCGTCTATAAAGCATGGACTACATCGTGTAGAGTATGTAAGCCTATATATAAGTGAACATATCGGTAATAAATATTATAATTTTACTGTTGGTTGCTTTCATACTTGACCACATACTTACTGGTCGCATCTCTTGTTTCCACACGGATTCCTGCGCTCTGGCTCCACTCTCCTGCATGTCTGCAGCAACCAACGTGAAAATAAGAAGTGCATTCCAGGATAGGCAACCGCGTACACTGTGAAAGAACAAAGACCATTTGTTGCAATTTATGTTACACAACTCATTCAATTCTTCCGTCCATACGGTCGGTTTGCCAGAATAAACGCCCACTGTACTAATGGCACAGTATATTAAACAGGCCTTTGTTATCTCACGACCATGCCAATTAGATTATTGTTTAAATGGCATTTATATACGACATTTTAACCAATTTTGGATGGGAAGATTATGTGAGTTAAAATGACCAATTCTATTTATTGCACATGATATTCTGGTGAGTTTTTCTCTTTGCATCAAATATGTTTTGTTAATAATCGTTAAAACGATTTTTGTTGTTTTATTACCGTCGAACTTGTAATCCACTTTACACAGGGGCTGTTTTTGAATGAAATACTGTATATGGCTCGATCTCGCGTTTCGCCATACAATCGCAAGGTTCATATAACGAGATGTCTACTTCACAAAGTTGGATATAAACAGGAGTTAATGCGACCGATACATATACCGATTTACATAGAGAAAACGGCCTTACAACGAGCCAATCATGGGTGGAAAATTAAGCCACGATAAAATACACAGACATATGGTGCATTTTGCGTTTTTTTAATTGCATTATCTCCCACCTTTTCGTTGAAAGCAGATCGGTGCTCCATACGTGTCGTCGTCGTAGCAACAACCAGCTGCCTTACACTGGTATGACGTCACTCTGGTGACGTGACGAAATACGTCACACTGCACGCGGTCTTCGGGAATGACCTGGCACTCAGCGTGGGGGCATTTCCCTATACAACAAACAATGATCAGCAATTACAAATCTTACACTGAGTAACAGTCGTATCTTGCCCTGACGATCTATAAAATAATGCAGATGTTGTATAACTAAATCGTTTATAAAATAGTGCAGATTTTCTACAACTAGATCGTTAATAAAATAGTGCAGATTTTCTATAACTAGATCGTTTATAAAATAGTGCAGATTTTCTATAACTAGATCGTTTATAAAATAGTGCAGATTTTCTATAACTATAGATCGTTTACAAAATAATGCAGATTTTCTGGATGATATATAAAATAATACATATTAGAAATAATAGCCTATATTCCCAACGCACCGTATGGTTTACGAAGTGGTTTGAAACACCAGGTTGTGTTGAACTTGGAATTGTCGAAGCAGCAGCCTCTCTGACGACATTTATCACGTGACACTTCACCTTCGGCACAGTCTTGTCGGAGGTGCACGGGGACGGAGCATTGATAAGCATCACACTTCTCTGTGGTAGCATTTTATTAGGGAATGTTAACCCTGTTTATTAGGGAATGTTAACCCTGTTGCGCAAGCTAGTGAACCTATGCGGATATACACATCACATTGTAATAAAAACCATAAATATAGTTTTTTTCCAAATATAAAAAGAATAAGTTATTTTATACAGTTTTCTTCAAATATATAGTTTTCTTTAAATAAAACCCCCTTCGTAGTACAAGTTTTTTTCTGTTTATTCCAAATTAATTAATTTGTATACATTTATAAAAAAAATATACTGAACTTATCTAAAGTTTTTTGGAGAACTTACTTGATTTTGGCACCACTTTTGCATGGCTAACGATAACTACCGAACTCAATACACAAAATAATACTAAACACTTCATAATAAAAAAAAACTATAGAGAACTAAAATGTTTACCAACTTTAGGTACTGTGAAAGCACTTACTTTCGTGAACGCACAATAAAACTAAACACAGCTTCGTAATACTAGTGAACCTCACAAGGTTTAGAACCTTCTAATCGCGCCATGATAATAGACTGGAAGTAGGTAACTTGTCTTTTTAATGATTGCTTTGAATTATTGACTTGAATTGCAGACTGGTTTCATATTAAACGGCAATAGAGTCGAATCCAGCTGGAATAGGTGTCGTGGGTAGCTTAATCGGGTGACGTTACTCATATTTCAAAGACAGGTATTATCCAGTGTATACAACACTCGAACGACTGACTGATCACTTTTAATTTTCGATTAAACCAAACATCGGGAAGGGTAGTTGGTCGAATAGGGGACAAAATATACCGCATTTATATACTTATGCACGATGTTTACCATGTCAGTTATAGAGTTTACCCCATTTTAGGAGGCGTTGAAACAATTATCTCTCCAATGCAAAATAACCTCACAAAAACGGCTTTCACTTAAAATCCTGAAACAGAAATCCTTAGATTTTTTACAATTTAAAATTGAAGCTTGGATCTGCAACCTAAACTCAAAACCCTCCGAATTTTTACCCAACAAATGAGCTTAGCCACATGTCATTTCTGCCCGCGCATATAAGTTCATTAATAGGTTATACGCCATTTATAGTGGAACAGGCTATGCAGAACTTACAATACACCCGCAACGTCAAAATAAAGGTTTACCTAGTTCGCATTCAGCGCCTATTCGATTTAAGCGTTCATGTATTTGGGGGTAATTAACCACACAATACACTACAAAATCGTTAATTTATGCAACATTAGAGTCGTACTGCATAAGTCAAATATAGTTATACACAAACACATAATATACACTTTTTTTGTATTGATAGTTTCAAAAACAGCATTATTTGATATTCTATCGTGATTAATAAGCCATCATTCCATAACGACCCAACATAAAAACCGTTAATTCTGGTTGACTTTGCAAATCACTCGACTTTGCAAAGATATAATTAAAGCCAAAACATGAAGACAAAATATATTTTTGTATTGATCTGTTTCAGAATAGTATTAATATACATTCGAATTTGATTGATTGATTGATAATCCAACATTCCATAACGATTCAACATGAAACGGTTAATTTTGGTTTTGACTAGCAGTACATTACAAATCAATTTAAGTTAACTTTTTGAAAGTTCTGCGCTCGTCGCTAGTTTTGGCAAAACACCTGAACCCACTCGTTACAAGTACAGACCAATAGTTATCTCGAATAAATCGTGAATGAGAGGTGTTCAATATTTGATTCTAAAAATGGAATAATTGCAGGTTAGAATGCCAAAGCATCTATGAAACGCGTTAAGAATGTCGAGAGGAATTTAATCGTTATCAATTTATGTGTATAACTGTATATATATATATAGTTCATTTCATATTTTTTTATTTTGGCTAATTATTAAATCTCATATATGTAACCATGTATTTTCTTTCATTAATGCCTTTATATTTCGTGCGAAATCGCCTCTTTCTGGATACGCTTGCACAAAAATATGTGTATACGTATAGCCCCTGAAGTTTGTTAGTAACTTGTAATGTACTGACTACCGAATAAAATTGAATCTGTAGGTTAATTGCTTCTTCCAGAGAATATAATAGGTGCACAATGTCAATTATTCGCCAAACTTGCTTACACAACTAGCTTACTCGCAAACAAAAAGATAATTACAAAACATGTTATCGCAGTCTGCTAAGCCGTATAATAATTTAACAAGTCGGAATCATGACGCAATTGTTCCTTCATAATGTGGAACAATTTGAGCGCTTTATTAAAGAACAATGGCGGCGGAAATTTGCTCTTTACCAGCAATCGCTGTAAGCAGATGGTTCGGCCATTTTTCTTTTGTTTGTGATTGCAGAACTTAGCGGGTTCCTTCACTGGACTAATTATGGCACTGCATTTTCTATTTTCCCACGGGGGAATTAGTCCATTTGTTCTGACAAGTCAGCACTGTATGAGACTAAGCAAGGTAAACTCGTCATATAGGAACGTGTGTTCCCATACTTTTTTGTACCGCTTACAGCGGTTAAGTTTTTAGAAAAGGCGTCATGTTCTTAATAAGAGAATCTCTTGACTAATGACTAAGGGTGAGTCAACACTATCCCAAGTCTGGTATTTTCCATCTAATAGAAAATCAATCAAAGTAATAAACGTCATAATTTCCATAGTTACAAATCCTAGGAAGGAGTGCCAATTGCATTAGCAATCAATCAAATGGTAATTACATTAGTGATATACAAAACCGTCTGTTACCTCAGAGATAACTTATTTCAAATTTACTGGAGCAATCACTCATTGTTATGTACAATTGACAATTGTTATTTTAGGGCAATTCTGATCAACAAAGGTAAAAGATAAGATAATCTGTTTATGTTACCAAATCTTTTTAATTTAGTTCATTACACGTCATCCTTAATAAATAATCAGATTTTAATTAGTTTTTGGGTCTTTATAAAATATACACTGATTATTGAGTTATTAACTAACCTTTTGCATGTGCAAGATATTAGGTTTATAAACGATCGTTTAAACCAGATTTTGGTCATATTTACGCAATATTTCTTTATCTTAATTATTATATCATACAATTTGCAAGTTTAAAACCTGCGGTTTCTGTTACATATTTATTATGATGTGGTATAGCATTTGTCCAACCCATTAGTCTGGTGATTTAGTGCGTTTGCAACTGAAGAGTTGCATATGCGAAAGTGGTCTCTAGCTAGTCGTTTGTGTCTTTGGGAAAGCCACCTAACGGAAATTGCCTATACCCAGCATATGGGATTTTCCTAAATTGAAGGAACGTGTGATTCATACACAACACACTGCAATAGGTCTGGTAACCCGACGATGAGCGCGAGGTGATCTGACGATTGTCCGTCTGTTAACTCCATTGGTTTTCCCATTAACGGGGATAAACATGAATATCGTATACCTATCCTACCCACCAAAATTATGATTTCTTTGTTATAACATGCTATGCAGGTCACCATATAAGTCATATATAGAAATGTTGTCCTTTACCAACAGGTCTATTCGGTCTGTCGAGTAAATGTGTTGAACTCAAACAAAGATACATATATCACAGTGTTTTAACCGACTAATTGAGCCAACTGTTTTACCAGAAGCCCTTATTCATTACAGCTTGGCACGAGACCAAAAATCGGCGCCAGCGCGTGTTTAGCCTTTTAACTCCGGCAGTTGGCCGTTGTTTATCAAATATTTGGATACATAGAGAGGATCTGGCGGTTTAAATCTGGGCGGCCGCTGGACAAAAGAAAAGTAGCTTTCGTTGACAGGTGTGGGAACACGATCGCAGCACCTCTGACTTCTGTGTTTGTATTCGATTTGGAATCCGATGCGGGAGCTATTGTCCAGTGCGTGTGTTGCCCTATTCAACAATACCAGTAAATGGTGAATTCGAGCTGGTGATTTGTGGCAGTCTTCTTCGATTTCAATTCGACCTGAACGAACCGGTGACTTATCAACCGTGATTTCGACGTCAGGAGAGCTTTCAGGTACTTGACTTTCAGGGTGAGGTTGTCTCTTCGTTTATGCTTTAGATCAGTGCAGTTGCCGAGGTTTATCTTCTCACAGCCACCTATGGGTCGGGTAACAGCAGCTGCAATAGATTTTCTCACGACGATTGGAAATATATCGAAGTTCGCACAAACTCTACCTGGGCAAGCTTTCCAATCATACCAGACGCCATCACTCAATTGTTTTTTTTAAAGTACTAGTTGGCTAATATGACAAATATAAGGCAAATTCTTAAAAATTGGCTTGTATGATGTTATTGAAATAGAAAACTTTGAGTTACAATTTACTACTTTCAAATTAGTTTCTCTATTTATCTATCACTTCGATCTAACCTAGTTACCAATGTGTTACAAGACACCTGAATTATAAAACATCGTGTTTAATGGATCTCGTATTTGCTGAGCACTTTGCGAACGGGCGCTATTTCAGTGGGTTGGCGGCGAAGAGACCAATTTGCGATCCTATGAAGCCCAATTGAGAGTTGTAAGCTTAAATGGATACAAACTTTGTTTAGTGATGATACAAAGCATTAGTGAAAGGGATTGGTTGCCTTAATGCTCACGTTGGTTCGCATCTAGTCGGTAATGATATTTATTTTTTGTACGGGTTGTTAGGTTGAGTAAAGAATACTAATGTAGGCTATATCCCCTGATAAACACAGGGCGCGCTAAACCACGGACTATTTTAAAATTGCCGCATGTCCACAGTCGGAGTGATTGAAGTATATTTTGTAGAAACATAACCTCTTGCCTGCACAAGCAATGTGCTAGAACGAAATTTTATACCGTACTATTCGTGCCTCCAGAAGTGTTTCAAAATTGTGGATCTGATAATTATCTAGTTTCTTTTCTCCAAATAGGCGAATTATTGTTTCTAAAAGTTAATAAATAGTTTAGTTCTGTTATGCAGTAATCATATTTTAAGTTTGTTGCACAATAGCTTTATATATTGCTAGCTGTTTGGCAGTCTAAATTGGAGTCGTGTGTTGTGCTGCATTATTCAGTGAGGGCTGGTGCAAATGAAGGAAAACTCAACTATGACATCATAAGTGTGACTGATCACAGTCCGGAACTAATTCGAGTTATGAAACCTCGTTATTGGATTAATTGCTTGTGCAGGCGACATATCAAGCTTAATTAGGTTTCATTTGAACGCAAGGGTGTGATCAAAGAGGGACGTTAAACGTGTACTCCGCATAAACCAACTATAGTTAAAACTTACCTTTCATATGGGATAGGTATATAGCGAAGTCAATTGTGTATGCTGTTATGCGTTAAACAAAGTAAAGTTTCTAATAAGAACAATTGATTCAGAACTGGAAGCGAAGCATGTAAGGGGCAGAGGTTCTATTTAATTGAACAATAGACGACGACTGCATGTCGTTCCAGGCGAAACAAAAAGTCAATAAACGCCGGTTCGCTTTCTGAGTACGGGGGGCTTGTCGCTAAACACATGACTGCACTGGCCTGGTCATAAGGTCAGATCTAGAGGTCAGTGTGTTTAAAGAACCGTCCTTTTATTAGTGTAATATTGAGTACTGGCTGAAATATTAAGTAGTGTAAAGGTAAGGAGGACTGATATTTAGAGAGAATAGGGAGAAATGCGTTAAACTCAAGTTAAACTTTGGACTTTTCGATCATTTAGAAAGTGAGCACGAATCCATATTAATTGCTCTTCTATAATTCAATCAACTTTAAAAGGTGATGCTGGGGTATATCCATGTGTAGGCTTCGCGGAGTCGATTGTATGGTAGATTAATTATGACGTAAGCAACGCTCTTTCGAAGGTGGTTAATGGATTGAGCGTGTAAGAATAATGACGTCAGTTCCGCTCAACCAACGAACCGATCTATCTAATGGAGCGGGGTTGATACCAGTTTGTGAGAATTTCCCTTTGAGGTTTGCGCCCGTCGCCCGATGAGCAATAAACCTGTCTGAAGGGAGTTGACTCAACCAACTAAAGTTAAATAATTCGTAACACATTTTCACCCGAATTCGCGGCCTGCCCCGGCGATTAGCAATTTTGGAGGATTACAAGTATTAAAGGTGTGAATATCAAGGTGTTGAGATGAGTTGTGTAAATTGGTCCGGCGCGCCTTCGTTTGGAGATTTTTCTGATGTGCAATTTAGTGATTTAGCGTGCGGGATCGCTCGTAAAAACGTTGCCTCTCTCGCGCGCGACGTAGTATCTGGAGCGAAAACTCGCGTCTGTTGCGAGGAGAAAAAGAGAAACAAAAGCGCAAAAGAAAAAGAAGGAGCGAGCATGACGTATTTACGAGTCCAGTTACGCTCCGGCAATCGCATTGCTTTAGACATGATTTCCGATGGATCTGCTTTGGAAGCAGAAACCGCTAGTTTAGTTGCTGTTGAGTGTAGATCATATTCATGTGTTATACGTCCTAATACTTCTCTACCAACAGGTTGATTTTGTGTACTATAAGGTGTTAAAGTGTATACGGTTTACTACTGTAAGCAAAGCATGTGGAAAGAGAGCGACTACAGCCAGAAGGACAACGATAGCGCCATCGGCGACTCTGAGAATTATTCAACGGGGGAAGAGAGCACACATTCCCGCAGGAAATCTTCCTCAGACGAGATGGAAGCAGATGCGTTGGACATGTACAGTCGTTTGAACGCGAAACTTGGCATCAAAGTGCCCGATTGCCTTTACAGAGAACCGGAAGAAAGCATTGAAAATTGCGCTAGGATTTTAAAGCAAAATTTGGAGAAACCAACCACAAAAGCACCACGGGTTATAAGAGTGGTGCCAGCGTCTGTTGCAATGGCTAATACGAACGGAAATAATAAAAAATCAGAAGATCTATCCGCGACAAAGGACAAATCGAGCATGAACCTTAAACTACACTATCTTCTATGCGAAATGGTAAGTTCAGGTTAGCATTAATTAACTGGATTTCACGTCATGTTAGTTTCTATATTCTATATTTTGTGTCTGAACGGAAAGTTCTACCGTGGTCATTACAATATAATTTGATAGATTATAATGTAAACTGTTTGTTAGGAAAAGTTTTAACATTTTAATAAGTAGGTTGGTCTTAATTCCTCTTTTCTAGCACTCAAGGAAGTCACATAGACCTGTGACAGTCTGTGTAACTTCCCGACAAAGCCAACATTACCATTAATCTAACCACATGTCAAACTCTGATAAGCCAACGTTGTGTTTTAAAAAGCGCTGGGTGTTTTGAAAGGTATACTTTCCCCAGTCAAAGCGGTAGGCAAGAATTGGGCTGTCATATTCGCACGACACGTCAGAAAATCGCCGCGATTTGTGTTTGTTTTTATTCCACTCGGGTTGCGCGGAAACAGCGACGAACTTTGCAGTGACGTGATCATTTGCCTTGCAGCCAGAGTCTTTGCTTAGACTTTGTTCGGCGGGATTCCTAATCAAATAAAGTCCGCGTCAGATTAAACATCACTTTAATCAAACTGTCATGTGGTTTAATTCTGTTCTCACGATATAAAGAACCACCGATTCAAAACTCCTGACCTTCTCACAAAACACTGTTTTCCATTACCGCCTCTGAAATGCAGACGCGGTGACGTAATTTATAACTACAAATAGTGCTTTTGTCCTGGTTACTGCGATCAATTGATAATGTGTGCATATCAAAATTCTAATGGTGGTTTTGTACTAATATTTCAGTGATATATCCCGCCATAATGTCGTAAATAATCGGTACAATATTGTGTATATTTTGAACTAAGAGATTATACCGGTTTCGTGGTAGATTAAATCATAATGATCATAGTATCAGTTAACCACAGACACCTGTTGCCTTTAAAAGGTAAATAGCATCGCCGAAAAGAAGTTGCATTTTTGAGGTTTCACGCTGTGTTGGCGGCGTTAGTTCGTAAACAACCAGGATTAATTTCGAGCATATTAAGCTGCCAGTCTTCACACATTAAAACACTTTTTTTTTAATTGTTTGTGACTGGTCGATGGCCGATCTGGAATTTTGAAGGGCTATTAATGTGCTGTTGTTGTTCGATTTTAGCTGAGTCTTGCAGATTTCAAATCGCAGATTTCCGATATTTGTGGGTATTTATATAAAAAGGAGGCCAAACTTGCCTACGATAGCGTTATTTAAAGAACAGAGTACGCACATCATGGTACTTTGGTGCCAGCGAATATTAACAATTAGGCTACCATCTGTCACGTTGTACGCTCGTCTTTATAGGCGTATAAATAGCCATCGTACAGTTGCTGACAACGCGAACACATATAATGACCATGCCATCGTTGTCGCTGATAATTTGTGCCAAGCTGGCGCCGAGAAACCGTTAACATAACACGAGCTGCACGGAGATTCAATTATCTTCGATCATTAAGAAATTAGGAAGGATAAATCAACAATTGAAATCCGAAATTAAGTATTGTGTTGTATGTGTTACGTGACTATATTTCCGTCCATATCCACTTTTTGCACAGGCCTTAAGTTATTATATTGGACAAAGAGCGCATATTAAAAGTATTTTTTATATATTTCTGCCCCACATTCGACCTAATTCACTTATAAGACTTCATTACAATTTTTGGCTTACTCAGTTTCTACTATTTTTGTCAGTTTATTTGGGTAAAATGTGTAGAATATGTTGGAAGGATTGTGTATTTCTTAACTCACTGATCGAACACCTCAGCATGATAATTACATTTGGTTTGAAAACTCACATATTTAGCAGCCACTCAAATCGAAAATGGTCTAATTAAAGTGGTTGCCGCTGGTGCCGCTGTCAAAAGAGTTTGAGACCACACGACTGGCTGTAGTGTCCTTGACTTGACAGGTTTTTTCAGAGGTTGAGTGTATACTTCAGGTGACCGCAGCAGGAAGGCCTGTTTGCTCTCGACCATGCATTCATGTTGTTTTCAGCCTGACAGACCTGGGATGTATTTAGTTTTAATTTCAGACGCTTTCTTAACATTTGCTACATTTGAAAAAAACGTTCTTTGTAATGCATACTAATGTTGATGATCGTTAAGACGAATTTCCAGTATGTAGTTTGATGTTTTTAGCACCTTCCTACACACACACACACACACACATATAGACATATATATATGTGTGTGTGTGTGTTAAGCACCTAGTCGTGATTATTAACCGTTGCCCGTGTGAGTAATATACAGTTTTTATGTTTGAAATCTAAATTGAACTTCTTTTATACTTCTAACTGAATGTTTACTTTAATCATTTGGAATGTATTGACACATGTTAAACTCCTGACAACGGGAATTATATCGGTTTATTGAAAGGAACGCGCATTCCATTTAGGCGTGTCAACACATACTTTCTATTTCGAGAGCGTTGTACCAAGCGTTACCTTTATCTTGTAAAATACCTGGAAGGCCTGCTGTGCATGTTTTGAAGGAAAGAGTGTTCAAATTTGCACCACCATGGATTACGGTGTAATAAATTATTCATCGTAATATAGTCGATCATGTGGCCTGTTTAATAAAAACGAAGATGGATATAATAATTTTTATTAGAAAAAGAAAATTTGGAACCAACTAACTTTTAACTTGTCTTAAATTATCTACATATAAAAAGATAACTAAATTTTATTTTGTATTACACATTTTCCAAAAAAACGAGACGGAACCGCATTTGAGGGCCAGGATAAGTTACTTATTTTCCAACGGAACAGAACAAAGCCTTTTGTGGTGAATAGTACAGATGGCATGCGTTCCAAGCTACAAGTCTCAGCTTAAGTCAAAGTGTTTACTTTGCGACCAGCTTGTTCAAGAGTCGTACAATCTTACACTCAAATCACCAGCCAATCAGAAATCGCTGTTGGAGAAGCGAACGACACCCTTGTTACGACATAATGAGCAAATTGTTGATGACGTTTCAAACAATTCCCGCCTATTATTGACACCAGTCCTTTCTTCCCAAAACACTTTCCATTGTTTAGTACACGCATGCAGAGTATTCTCACAGCGACTTCCACGATAAAATAGGCTAATGGTCAAAAATTTTATCTCGTGTAAATGTGTCTTAAGTTGTTAAGCCTCAAATATTTGAACATCTGCCACAAGATTTCGACTTTCTACAAACCAATTTCAGTGTTTAAACAACTTTCTGGGTCAGAAGGTAATTATTTTCCCAGCCCAGTTAAACCACAGACTTCGTAGGCATTTGAGTATGTTGTCGTTTTTAACTTGCCATTTGAACCTTAAACGTTGTCTTGC
This sequence comes from Ciona savignyi, assembly GCA_000149265.1. NCBI lineage: Eukaryota > Metazoa > Chordata > Ascidiacea > Phlebobranchia > Cionidae > Ciona > Ciona savignyi. The sequence goes on from CH002331.1 coordinate 129,843, forward strand.
GGTTTTGCAGTCTGTCTGTTGGCACCAGGGTTATAAGTGTTACAGCTAGTATTTTTATTTGAAACCGGTATAGAGTAACGTGGTCCTTGTAAGTGGCGAAAAAATAGGTTCGAAACCGATTAATCCAATAGTCTTATTGTTATAAAACACATCATTTCTCACATTTTCAATTCACAAGATTTTCTCACACTGTTAACATGAAGTGGCCATTGATCGTTTTAATTTTTCGTTGTTAATCAAGAGTCCCGTGTGTAGTACGCTATGGTGGCACGATCAACCTTTTTTAATCGATCACCCACACTGCAGTTATATTTGAAACTTGGTAGCTTTAATTAAAACAAATCGATAATTGAACTTGAGCCCAAAATGGAGTATTTTATAATTATTTAATACAGTTGTTATTGTAATAGCTTCTAATACCCCACTCTCAATTGTCCTGTCAGTGGAAACTTGTTTCAAAACTGATCATTAATCATTTTGACTTCTTTATCACTGTATGATTTGAATTAATTGAAACTGAGCCCTGATCGGGTATCGAATTTTCTTAGAATTGAAAAGGCCGTTCTCGATTTAAAGTAATAATAATTTTCCAACTACGCAATACTTTATGAATCCATCATCTCATTAAGGCACAAATGTCATCAAAAACGTGCGTTTCGAATTTGTACGGTTATGGGTAACGTTTCGCTGGTTCCATGTGCGTGCGAGGACTGGCGTCAATAAAGTACATGTTTAGCTGCTAGCGTGCTAGCTTTGGCATTCAAACGCGAAAACCATGATCCCACTCATTCGGGCGCATCACTGTATAAATAGAAATTATTCCCTTGTCATTGCAAATCGCTCTAAAGTGCGATAAATGTCCGATGTAACAATAAAACAGTTGATTTTATAAATTAATAGCCCGTGTTCATACATTGGAACTCAAATAAAGTTTTAACACTGCTCAAATACGCATGATTTAAGAGCATTAACAAGCTTTGGAAAGTGACTATAATTGTATCTTTCCATTTTCGCAGTATTAAATGACAGCTGAACGATTCGATTCGTCCAGTGTATTTATGGCACTCATAAATATTTCACTTGTGTTTTGCGACCCCTTCCATGCTGTAGTTTTAGAGCAATAAGCTTTCTAATGCGTTTATTCCAATATCGTTTGAAACTATATCGTTAACTCACATTTTATATTATACTTTTGCTTTAAAATCATTTAATTTGCTGCGTTTTTTAACATGTGGGCTTTAATTCTTAAAGAAACATAAAGAATTGCATATTACTGTTACTAATATGCTCTGTATATATAAGAACTAGGCTTATATTGATCATGGAACTTCGTTAATCGATATCTTAGCTTCGGCTTAAGAAGGAAGCAATAATGTTAAGTCTTAGTCTTATTAATGTTGCTTCCTTATCGACTAAATGTAGCCCAGGCAATACACTTGAATGTAATGAAGAACTAAATCCAATGTTTACTAAATGTTATTGACATATCTTTCAAAACTCATAAAACTCATAAAGTTTCACGAAGGTCATGCTCATAAAGTGCGAAAACGAAATCTTGACTACACTACTTTAATCTTTTCTGCATCCCAACTTGAATGTCTTCCTGAAAATATAGGTTTCTAAAAAAATTAATTTCTTTGTTTTTTTTTCAGAAAAAGCTAAGGGAGTTGGACAAAGAGATTCTAGATCAATGTCTTCGAGTGAACGACTCGATAGACGAGGTCAAGTGGATCATGGAGGAAAGAGAAGCCGATCTTAAAAGATGCATGGAAGATGACATCATAGTTGATGACGTCACCACTTGGAAAGAACCGAGAGGAGACGCGGATATGAAGTTCGCTGTTCCTGTCACCGCGCCATTGCCCTCTTATGCGACTCTAACCTCGGTTAAGAGCAGTAAACGAGTGAATGGTTTGGAGCCACACCCACCTAACTCAAACAATACTGGCTACCGGTCCTATTCCAACCCCACCTACGCAAAAGTGGATATCAACCCGAACTACGTCCAAAAGACCGAGCAAAGAGAAGCTCCAAGCTACGTTGAGCGACAAGACTCCTACTATAAAAGGTTGGTTTTTCACGCTTGTACGGTTCACAGCATTTTAGCAACTTGTTGGAATAGTCTTTACATTAAAACTAACCTTTAGTGTAAATGAAATGCTTATAATATTTTTATCATGAAAAAATGACTTAGTACCTTACAGTTACATGTTTTTTATAATGACATTGTACTTTTACACCGTTGGATAAAGTTACGCCTATGACTATAGATGGAATATTTTTTATACTTTGTTTCTAATATAATGTATCTTTACAGATCCAATCCACGACCCGTCTCTGCTACGCATGCAAAACAGGGCAACCCGCACTCCGGATCCGTATGGGTGAAGCAGGGTGAATCGCATGGCCAACGTCCGAAATCGGCCTCCGCTACCAGCGTCAGTGTTTCCCGAAAGTACAGCAACCGAGCAAAAGGCAGTGTTACGCAACGTCAAATTCGAGAGGACTGGATCGCCGAGTCGTCAGAGAAACAAATCCCAGAATTTCATAAACAACGGGAATACCAGAATCTTATCGACTTATCCAGGGTGCGAGTTGAAACGACCAATCCCAAATTGCCAGGTCCAAGGCCATTGCCTCGACAGCGCATACCAGTAAAAGATGTCGGCTCCGCCGGCTCCCGGACTTCCTCCTCCTCTCTTACGTCATCGTCTTCTGCGTCATCAGCAAATTCTCCAACGCGCCCCGTGTCCCGGAGTAGCAGCAATAAATACAGCCGTTTCGGGGTGACGCGACAGATCACTGAAAACTATCACCACAACGTTGACATATCGAACAACAACTACAAATCGAAGGTCGTATCCAGGAAGCGACAACCTGTTTTTCCAAACAAAAACTGTGTTGTCACGACTTCGTACAAGCGCACAACATCCGATTCCGTGTATAGTTGGATACAGAGTCAGGATGATGTGACTTACCTTTAATCAAATATGCCTTACGTCCACGATTATTTTTATTTTTTGATTTGAGAATCAAATCTTAGCTATTTTTAATTTTCTGCCTGTGTTTTGCCATATTGTTTTAAGTTTTACTTTTAGCTTGTATTCACGTACGCTTAAGCAAGGCCGCAATAGCCAATTCAGGCTTGTGCAAAGCTTGATTGAATAAATTAAATTATGCGAATTTTGGATTTGTATCCGGCCCGGTCGATACGCAAAGATAGATAGTAGAAATCCGTAATGTATTTGTTTTAGCAGGATATTCATGTTTATTCCCGTAATTGGGTAAACCAAGGAGGTTAACACACGAGCAATCGTCAGATCACCTCATGCCCACGGCGGGTTACCGAAGCCATTGCAGTGTGTTGTTTACATTTTCCTTCAATTTGGTTGTACCCATTAATCCGGTTCAGACAGTGTCCTTTAAGTGCCTTGCGCAAAGACACATCCGACTAGCTAGCAACCAGTTTCGTCACTGCAACCCTTCGGCTAACAGGCGACACACTAAAACACCAGACTAACCTGTAAGACAGTAAAATTTGTTACACAAATATTCATCTCAGCTAAATTTAACAACATTTATTCGGTTATATTGTAAAGAACACTTAAAAATGGGGCTACTCACCAATATTCCGTGAAAGAACGCTGGTGATATAATACAACCGGCAATCGTCCCAATATCTCGTGCCCACAGTTGGGTTACCAGATAAAGATATCACGATTGCTTTTGTTCAAAGCGTATATTCGGATTGGCTAATGAAACAGGGGTGCACAGTTAAAGCCGGTTTACTTATTTTACCGTGCCAAGTTTCGAACCCATGATGGGCTCGTCACCAGGACCGTTTATTGTATAAAAGTCGGTATATGTATTGGTCGCGTTAACCATTCGGCCACACGACCGTACTTAAAGTCGGTTTATTAAGCCAAAGAAGAAAAATATATTCTTCTGCTGCAACAGAAATGCAGCGCAGCAAGAATTAAATTGCAACCAAATTCCACAAAATCGGGGCATTAGGAATTAAAAAACAGGAATTAAAAAAAAGAGGAATTAAAAAAACGAATAAAATAAACTTAAACCAAATCCCACCTGGTGACGGATCCAATAGTCACTGTTGTATGCTTCCCGAACTCGGGTAAAAGGAAAATTAAACTCGGAAATATGTTGTTAATGTATTAGCGTTTCTTCGAAACACATTGTTTTATTATTATACCATTTTTTGCAAGAAACACATTGTTTTATTGGTATACAATTTTTTGGTGTAGTCATAACTGAACATATCATGTATTTTCCAACTTCTTTGGATAAGGTTTATAGCCGTTGATAAAATCCAGTTCTTGCAATATACTATTCTCCTCAGTGACCGGAAGATGACGTTCGTCTTTCCTTTCATTTAGTAATCGCACACGCTCATAGATATCATAATGCCTTTAACATTTTCCCTTTAACATTTTTGTCCACATTTATTTTTCGCAAGTGCTGCATCTCGCATTGTCCGCACCCGGAATTCCCCTGAAATACCTCCATAATACTTCTTATTTATCAAAGATATGATTTGCTTATTTATCAAATATAAAGTTGTCTTTTGCACCAATTATAAAGTATTCACTGAATTATGTTATTCGTGTACCGTATCTTCTGGTAAGTCGTTAGGAACAAGCTCCAGTAATATGAAAAAGCATCACACGCCCACCTGGTTACAGGAACATGCAACCACCTTTTTAAAACAATATTGGCCAATCAAACCAGTGTAAAACAGAGCCAGCAGTGATTACATCATCAATTAAAAACTCTACGCAAATCTTTGTTAAAAGGCAACAAAGAGTTTCAGATTAGCTCGTTTGAACTGATTAGTGCTTGTATTATTTAACCAACACTATGAAAACCAGAAGCAATTATTTTTACCGCCGGCACACCCAACGACAAAAAAGAGGTCAACTTTCGTGCCGTTTTAACTCAAACAGTTTAGCAGTTAATACTGGTGTCTGAATTTCCTATATTTATCCACAATAGTTTGTGACTTAAAGAACCCTAACAGTATAGCCTATTTCTCTGCTTATGCAAACCTTCATATGTTAAAGTGTTTTGCATACCATACACACTCAGTACAAATAAGCTGTTCACCTTTCTCCTACAGAAACAATCACATCGTTGTTTAGCCGCTAACATGGTCAAGGGATAGATTTTAGACCAGAATATTCTCTCTGCTTGGTTAGGATATGTGGGGGCATGTTTTCCCCGTGAGAATTTTATATCCTAATATAATTAATAAGAACAAGTTGTTCTACCTTCGGGGCCCCATTCGGACCGTTTTATCGATCCAAAAGTCGCCGCCTGCTCATTCGTGGTCCGTCGGAACATCAGGGGCGGAGTTGCAACAAACCGCGACACTGAACAGACGTGCCTAAATTATCGCTTAGATCTAGTGGTTTAATTGTTCAAACAAAAACTTTAAAAAATGTCTCAATCATACACAATCTGCTTTAACAGCTCTCGGCAAGAAATTTCCCTATACAGTCCTAAAATATTTAAAACCACCATAAATCAATAGTTAATTTTAATGCCACAGTTAATTAAAGAAAAAATGTTTCGGATAACCAGTATACCTAACATGAACATTTCCGGGTAATCGCCCAAAACTTAACCTCGCACATAAAAATGATCAGTTTGGTTTAACGCCCCATAATAATAGAAATAAAATAATCAATTAAAATGTTTAGAAGTGTTAACTAAAATGTGTTAGATATGCAGTGACAAATTTTGGAGAAATCCCCGAAAAGTTTGAAATAATGTAAAAACCAGTCATTTTTAGTTTTTATTGCTGTATTTTTTCTATAGAAACATAAATATTTTAGATAGGATAGTCATGTTTAACCTAGCGCCCATTGTCAGGTTACCGGAGATATTACATTGTGTCCTTAATGATTATGACGTTGTTTTAATCCGGTAGAACCTATCATTCCACTGGGTTCCGCAAATGTTCGTGCCTTAACCAAGGACACAACCGACTATCTAGCGACAGGTTTTGAACAACCGTTCGGCTAACGGCGACGCACTAATCCAATATGCTTATCCTTTTATTTAAAAAAACAACATGGATCTAAATGTTGTATTGGTAACTGGGGAACCAATTAGTTTCTGCTTGCAGAAACAAACGTTATACACCCAGTGTTATTTCTACCAAGAGTGATTTGGTAACCACGGAACTCAATAGTTTCTGTATAGAAAAATATCCGGCCGATTAGTCTGGCGGTTAAGTGCGTCACCTTTCAATCGAAAGGTTGCAGATGCGAAACTGGTCGCTGGCTAGTCGGTTGTGTCCTTGGGCAAGGAACTTTACCGACATTGCCTGAACCTATCGGATTAATGGGTTCTATTAAATTGAAGGAACGTGTGTATCATACACAACACATTGCAACAACTCTGGTAACCCGACGATGGGCGCGAGGTGATCTTAATATTACCCGTGTGTTAACCCCCTTGGTTTTCCCCATTAACTGGGATAAACATAAATATTCTATCCCTATATCCTAATATAGCATACACTTTACAGGGGTTTTTAAATTAGTGGTGATTAACACTTTCTAGTTTTTTTACACGGTAAGTTTGGTAGGCATTTTAAATTAAAATTTTGAAGGAATTTTAGTTCAAGTTGCAGATCCAAGCTTCAATTTAAATTGTAAAAAAAAATTAAAACTTTTTGTGTCAGGATTTTAAGTGACAGCCGTTTTTGTGAGGTCAGTTTGATATTGTAAGCATTGAAGAGATAGGAAGATTAATTAGATGTCCGGCCCGGTGGTCTAGCGGTTTAGTGCGTCGAAGGTTGCAGGTGCGAAACTGGTCGCTAGATAGTCGGTTGTGTCCTTGGGCAAGGCACTTTACGGACATTGCCTGAACCCAGCGGATTAATGGGTTCCACCAAATTAAAAGAACGTGTCTATCATACACAACACACTGCAATAGCTCCGGTAACCCGACGATGGGCGCGAGGTGATCTGACGATTGCCCGTGTGATAACCCCCTAGATTTTCCCATTCACGGGGATAAACATGAATATCCTATCCTATCCTAGATAGTTAAACGCTTCTTTTAACGACTGTCGTTTTGCCGTCTTTTTCCCGTTTTTCAACGAAGACGATGCTTCGTGTTTTGATGGCGAAAAAAATCAACTAAACTTTATAGCATTCAAATGTATACGCATTGTAATTGTAAATTTTATTATCAAAAACGAACAAAATTAATAAAAACTACAAATTAATATGAAAAACAACTTCAGTAAAAATTGCTCTTTTTTATAAATAAAGTCTTAATGATATTAGTTTAAATTCACACATATTTTAGAACGTTCACAATAAATACCTTGCAATTTATTTAACAATTTTGTTTCTACCTTTTTGGAAGGATACATTGCTTTAGTTTTTGTTCAACTCAATAAACCACTGGGTTTGGTCAACGCCTGTAAAGTGGTATTCCCAAGAACACAACTGAATAGCTAGTAAGCCCAAGAGCTACACTGAGTAGACTGGCGATACCACATTGATTTATAAGAAAATGACCCTTACATGTACATTTCAAAAGAATAGTAAATTGAAAAGGAAAATATTAAAGAGCAGAAACATAACACATAACACAAGCATCAGATATTGTGTATATCAATGATTTAACAGTATTTACATTTGAAAAACAGAAAAACCCAACAATATACATTTTTGCCTATATCATATGAATCTAACTTACTACCAGTACCAGAACCGGGATATTTTTTGGAGCCCAATTGTTTAAGATTTATTTTTTTGCACAGGACAACAATGGACATTGCGCACAAAATTATTAGATTATCTTGGGTACAGTGGTATTGCAGTTGAACTATTGATATCCCTTGATTTTCTTTGAACTTTTAAACTCACTAGATCATAGAAACTTAAGTGCCTTGTGAACGAACAGAACAATTCAACAATTCTGATGATAACCGATGTTATTTTAACACCACATTATGCGGCCGGACAAGGTCCCACCACTCACAGTTGATTCTCATAGCTTTAACAAACCGAAAATGACTTTATCTTCGACCACTAAGTGTCGGGTATGTTACGTCTTGGTTGTATGGTTGTCTTGCTGTAACTCCTTTTTATTCCCTTTTTAGCTTCATTAAACCATTTCAATTATTCAAGTTAAGAAAATAGTGAATTCTTAGATGTTTTTTCAGCTTCATTACTGTTCTTCTCAGACATTACAAGTATAAGATTCTGGACCCTAACCAAAAAATTTTCATATTACCAGTTTGAACATACCGCTAAATAAAAAGCATCTGAGGGCCTTTCTTTAGTGTAAACACTCTTGCTCTTCAGCACTTGAATACACAAGGTATTTTAGATATAACTGTACAATTGATTACTTCTTAGTATGGATTCGTTTGTGTCTTTTCAAATCACCAGCTTGATTAAACGATTTTTCACACTCGTTGCATTTGTGTGCTTTTTCTCCAGTGTGAAATCTGTGGTGTCTTTTCAGGTAACCAGGTTGATTAAATAATTTTTTACAGATTTCGCATTTAAAAGGTCTTTCTCCCGTGTGAATTCTTTGGTGATTTGTAAAATGACCCAATTGAACAAATCGTTTCATACACAAATCACATTTAAAGGGTTTCTCTCCAGTGTGAATTCTTTTGTGATTTCTTAGTGTGGTTGCAAAATTAAACGACTTGTCACAAACACCACATGGGTGTAAGGTTTTTCTCCAGTGTGAATTCTTTGATGTGTTTTCAGATTTCCAGCTTTATTAAACGACTTTTCACACACAGGACATGTATACGGCTTGTCTTTACTGTGTGTTTTTTGGTGAGTTTTTAAATTGCTCGCTTGTCTGAATGATTTATTGCACACATCACATGGGTAAGGCTTCTCTGCAGTATGAGTTTGTTGATGTAATAGCCAAGTACTAGAAATATCAAATGACTTTTCACAAAATGAACATTTGTAAGTTTCTTGACCGACCAATACTGTTTCATTGGTTTTGATAGAATCATCATCACTTTCATAAAAGTTGCAATTTGGTGGCTTCTCGTCAATATGAGTTTTCAAGTGAGTTGAAAATGTTTTCGAATCACTAAAATTCTTATTACAAATGTAACATTTGTTTATTTTCTTTGTGATTTCCTTTTTAACTACAATTTTAGAATTTAAAAGTTTTTGGTTGATTTTATACATCTTTTCTGTACTCTATGGCTGCACAATATAAAGGTATAAAAAGTATTATATCAGAACAATAACAAACAAACAAAACTAACTATAGTAGGTCTAGTAACACAGCTGTACGGACACAAGGTACCGAGTATTATCAACGTGCAACACTAAAAGGAAATCGAAAAACCGCTCACTAAAAGGAGGGAAACTAATTTTATCTCCGCACTAAACAAACAGTATGAAAAGTACGTTACTTTTCTCGAGTGTGCACACACCAAATATTTTAAGTATGCAAACGTCCAAGAGTGCACAATTCAAGTGTGCACACAATCTCTTTTTATATTTTTGTCAAAATATCAAACAAAAATATTATTCTATCCTAAATCTATCGTATCCGTCTAACATAAATATCTACTTAGACCATGTATGTGGGGAAAAATACCGAATGACTACAAGTGCATGTCATTTAACTTGTTTAAACTTCGCTTTAAGCAATATCTGATTCAAATGTATTAATTACAAACAATGCAATAGTCTCAATTGTTACAATTACTGTCAATCAATAATACCTGTTTATAACTTACTAGTTCACTGTAAATTACCATAAAATGATATGTTTATTAAAGGTTTTGGCCTGTGCAGCATTGTATTTATTTTTTTTTTATTTATCTAACTAAACATAAAAGGCCAGTATGGAAAGTACGGCATCTGCACACTCGAGTTTTTTCCCTACGTCTTTGCACACTTGGGTAATTTCACACATGCTTGTGAGGGAAAAGTATTAACATCGTATAAT
>CH002331.1:141857-154676 GCA_000149265.1 Ciona savignyi
ATAAGATCCACTAAATCGGGAATTATGTTTTTATGTTAAAACGAGAAAAAGGGAAGCGCTGAGAAATCACCATTTTTTTACCAGCGGCGTTGGAAAACTTCCAGTACTGCCATCCAGAATATGACAGAAGTTGCATCAGTATTACCAAAGGGTCAGATTTTACCGAATCTATTTGCTTAATCAAGCTAGAAGCCCACGTATGTTCATCTCGAATGGAGAAGATGATCTGGCAATATTGCACATTTAATAAGCGTGTTTTATTCGAACATTCGATATTTTCATAGCAGACCTGCATACGCATAAGAATTAATGCACTAACTTTTGCATCCGGATAAGCAGCATGAATTTCCTCCCAGTAAAAGTAGCAAGGGGCGTCGACAATTGCATCAACGCCTTCGTACATTCTTGTAAAATCATCCACTGTACCCCCTTCCTTGATAATTTTCCTCCAGTCATTACAATGTCAACCGTGCAACTAACCATAACTCCAACGCCGACCCCAACTTTACAACTAACTCTAATGCCCTAATCTTCATTTTATCGTGCAGTTTCCTTTCTTCCCTCCTTTTAGTTTTTCCCCTATTAACCTTTTTTTTACACTAACAGAGATAAACAGTCTGAGTATCCTTTATATCAAATATCCTAATCACATCTTCCTAACCTAACACCAAAAAAACTTATTGCTCCATTACCAAAAATTACAATAGAAATATTAAACAAGTAATAGCATAGAAATCTGAAGCAAACTTAAAGCTACCATAAAAGTCGAACAGTATGTACGGTTGTGTGGCCGAATGGTGAACGCGACTGATAGTGATAGCCTACCAAAACCGACTTCTATACAAAAAACTTTCATGTGACGAGCCCAACATGTGTTCAAAACTTGGCTCGGTAAAAAAAATCGGACAATATACTAATAAGGATAATCTTTTCAGCGTTTTTTGTACCTTTTATTTTAAGTACTTACAGTAAGGTACCAGTATTCCTAAAGTTGGCTGAAGGGAATAGCTCTTTGCATATCAAAAAAATCACGACAGAGACGGGCTTGCTCTTTGCAAGGCACATTGTTACAACCAGGGTTGCCAGACGCAAAGTACGCTTTACGGCCAAACTGTGTTTGCTTTACGGCCAAAATTCGGCCAATTTGTATCAAGTGCAAAATAAACTGTTTAATTTAGCCAATTGGGCTATTTATCCCTTTATTTGTTGAAAAATTGTATAATTTTAATTCCCTCCAGATTTGTCGAACCCATTCAACTACTATATAGGAATGCCTACCGTTATTATTTTATTTTAAAACGTCATAATCAGCTTTGTGATTTGGGAATGAGACAGTTTATATTATTTTATTTTCATATACGGTCTCTGTTTTTCCTTTATTTCTACTGTAGCGTAAAAATAATATGACGCTTCGGCCAAAAACTTGACAATATGCTTATACGGCCAAATTCGGCCAGATTTTTCCGCACGGCCAAACTATTTTTTTGCGTCCAGGACGATTTTGGTACGGCCAAATTTCTGATATTTGGCCGTGAAAAAGGCCAAATGGCAACCCTGGTTACAACCAAACTCACAAATTTGTCCCCATTTAAAATCTATTATTTTCTATTCCGCGTCAGCGATTTTCAAACACATTAAATTGTAAATTCTAGAATTTTTCTCGACCAATAAGACTGCTGTATTTTGCATAATTTCTAATTGATAAAAATATTTATGTTCATTAACTTTGAACAGCTTTAGACCAGACATTTGACCAGTTTTTAAGTTTTTCTGTGTTGAGCTATAACTTTAGAAAATCTTGTTTACCCTCGCCATCTTGCCACCTCGTTTACTACTCGTTATCATTCTGTTTGACTCGCCTAATAAAAGTGGGATAGAGAGGTTACGAGCATTTTTAAGTCACTCATACCACACAGAAAACTTAGGACCAAAACAAGCCAGACGTGTTTATTTACACACATTAAAAAATGGCGTGGATATGGTGTGCTAAAGATTAAATAACTGCCAAAAAAATATTGCCTCCTGTCAAGTGCTGGGTGATATGTTGTCGGGACGTATAATATAGAAAATAAGGGTGAGCAACTTCTCTAGTCGGTGGGCCAGATGTGGAAAAATGAAGTTCTTGGTTGGTTCGGATTATTACATGAATAGTATTCATATCTTAACCACATATTTATATACTAATTCAATGGCCACCTTACAGGATATGGTTAGATACAGTCTACAGGCCGTTCAAAATTCCTTCACGGTCCGGACTTTGCCCGCTGGCCCGTATGTTCCTCATGAACTGGGTTAAACCCCTAGATCACTTGACAATTCATATTTGCGTGGACGTTTATCCGCAACTATTGTGACGGGCATGACATGTCGATCCGATATCTATAAAAAAAAATTTTAAATAGCTTTTTGGGGCATAGCGCTTGAACGGTTGTTCCAATTTTAATCGGATTTGGTGTAATGTTAGACCGTTAGCCACTTCTGTGCCAATTAAGAGAAAAAAACATTTACCTAGGGTTGTGGGCTCGCGCTTTTTTGAAAGCTGATTGCTTGAGCGTTGGCTGACCGAGGCGTTAGCTGAGCTTGTTTAGGCTGGCTGCCTAACGGTCTTTCGCGAGCTGCGCAGCGGAAAGTCTATTCTCCACAGATCGCACACTAATAATTATAGTGACCACGATTTGTACTGTCTTAATCTTAAATTCGAAGTTCATAACTCTTGATTCACTTTAGTTGTATTCTGCGTCTCATTCAATATACGGTTTATTCTCGAAGCGAGTTACTTAGTACGTTATACAGCATTACGCAAGTTATCTCAAGTACGTTATTGTAGGTTAATCTTAGGTTATTTTAAATTTCCAGAATATATAGGGAATTTACAAGGTGCGAAAAGTTTACGTGCGAGACGTTTCACATCTGCACGTTTGACTAACTGTGGGAATTGGGTAAAAAAACTATGTTAATAATTTAAACGGCAAAAATACAAAAGGCCCGTGCAAGGTGATAATTACGTACAAAGTAATAAAACGTGAGAGTCGGTAAACTTGAAACGCAAAAAAAACGACGTTAAAACACAAAATATTTTAGACATAAATTAAAACAAATATATACTATACGAAATGCTACAACATCTCATTTTTTCCACATTTTGTTAAGTGTGAGAAAATAAAATCACGGTCTCGTTGAGCATTTCGGATGTTCAGTCGAAATAACAATCGTAGTCATGTGGTGAACGATCTCACGAAGTTTCGAGCATTTCACACGTTTATCCTGCAAAAACTAGAATAACCTGGTTTGGGATAATTAAGTACAAAGCTAGAATTGTGCAATCGTGCATTAAAATCTGGTGTCATGTATGTTAATGCGTGATAAATGTTATCTAATATGTAGTGAAAGTGACATCTCACATTCAAGGTAGCAACGCCACAATTTGCATCACATGAGCCATATTTCCATACTTTGCCAGCTAATAAATCAATGCGTGTACGCGTGGTTATTCACTACCGAGTGAGCATGAAATAAATGCAGCGATGATCTCGCTATATGCGACGAAAGCGCAATTAATAAAAACGCAAAAACAAAAACCGAGCGACCTGTCATATGTAGGCTTTACGACTCGTAAAGAATAAGGGAAATAATCTTGCGCGGATGTATTTCCATCAACAAACAAAAGAAAACTTTTAGTAAGCAGGACATAAGCCGTGTCTCGTCATTACTGTGCGGTGTTTGTAAAAGCCTGTTTTACACACGAAATATATTCGGTTCGGAACATCCGACACATTGACTGAGAGAAGATTAGACAATTAGACATCGCATTTACATGCGGCGCGATTACCATAGCTATACGGAAGTACGCTGGTATCGTTTAATAAACTGTGGCGTTGTGAAGCGGGTACGCTCACTTATTTACACAGGCTGAACGCAAACGCGCGGGGCAGGGGCGATCAGACTTCGCAGGATAAGAAACAAAACTCAAGCTGCTGCTCAAAACGAGTATATAATCGCGTGAACTAGACGCATAATTTGCGTGAGGCGATTAAAAGAAAACTAACGCCTTGTCGGCGGTAACATTGAAAATCTGGCGCGAACGAACAAAACAAACGTCGTTCGACGTGTAAATGCGCATAATATACCGGATGAGTTGGCGCAGCATGGCATCATTGACTCAAGCTCATGATAGCATAATCGTAAAAGCGTTACTGACCTTGTTTAAGATGGAGTGCATGTAGCAATTGTTGAAGGCGCGTTTGCTCTTTGTGTTTGTGAGACGTCTGTAGAGTAAAACACCGATATTATGCATTTATACAATAGCCTAGTACCATCCAACCAAACCAGGAACACTAGTATTTGCAATCGTTGCAGACTAATAATTACTTATAGTATAAAAAAAAATTACAAAAAATAATCTAGAAACTACAAAAATAATAATACAACCCTTTCATATTTCATAAAGGGAACGTCGTCTTGCGTATTCTCTTCTTTCGTCGGCGGAAGCGATGCTTGTAAACTTGATTTGTACAGTGAGCGTTGTCTTGTTGAATAGTCACCAACTTCGTCCAGCGAAATGGGGCGTTTCTTACTTGATGCTTGAAGTTGCTTGTTTTTGATTTTTTGGTTCTTAAATAACTTGCGTTGGACCACTCGTCGTTGCCAATGTACTCGAAACTTCGAATTGAAGTTGACGCCGGAAATTGTTCGTTTCGGTAAGGTGCGTGTCCATAATCACGTCGGGCTCAACAATGTGGGCTCGCGCTTTTTTGAATGCTATTTGCCTCTGCTCGTCGCTTTTCGACAGAGATCTTTATTCTGGTTACTTTAACTTGACATCTTGCTATGTCCTCAAAACGTCCACTAATTATTAAAGTTGTAAAACCACGATTTGTAAGGGCTTAGATCTCATACTAGAGTCTATAACTCTTGATTCGGTTTAGTTGTATTCTGCGTCTTATTCAATATACGGTTTATTCTCGAAGCGAGTTACTTAGTACGTTATACAGCATTACGCAAGTTATCTCAAGTACGTTATTGTAGGTTAATCTTAGGTTATTTTAAATTTCCAGAATATATAGGGAATTTACAAGGTGCGAAAAGTTTACGTGCGAGACGTTTCACATCTGCTTGACTAACTGTGGGAATTGGGTGAAAAAACTATGTTAATAATTTAAACGGCAAAAATACAAAAGGCCCGTGCAAGGTGATAATTACGTACAAAGTAATAAAACGTGAGAGTCGGTAAACTTGAAACGCAAAAAAAACGACGTTAAAACACAAAATATTTTAGACATAAATTAAAACAAATATATACTATACGAAATGCTACAGGGTAATTGCCTTAAAACAAAGATATGTTTCTAAATCATGATTGCGAAAAGCATGGCAAGTTGCCACGACATCTACAAGAGGAGGTAATGAAAACGAAATGAAACTTTGTCATTTGTATTTGACAACATGGTCTAGATATGCAGAAACAAAAAATTTGGGTAATAAATCCAGGGGAATTCCCCTGACATGGCATGTTGCCACGACATCTGCAAGAGGGGATAATGGAAACGCAATGAAACTTTGTCATCCCCATTGGTACAGCGGCGGCTACCGCACTAACATTCACCAAATTTAATCAAAACTAGAGAGTGTCAACCACGTGGTTAACCACCACTATTTGTAAAACACATTTTTATGTTATATATTTATGCGAGCAGGGTCCCTAACCACAATTTGTATTTTATAAACCGAGTATGTAGCTTGTTTCTGCAAGCCCTTGTTGGAGATGTCAGTGCGATGTGGCATGCCTGTTACAATCATGATTCAGGAACATACCTTCGTTTTTAAGGAAATTACCTTAGTAAATATTTTATTTCCTTTAATTGGCACAGAATGGCTAACGGTCCAACATTTCAACAAATCTGATCAAAATTACAGCAGCCGTTTAACGCTATGCCTCAAAAGCTAGATTTAAAAAAATACCATTTTGGTTTTTAACGTTTCAGGGGAATTCCCATAGATTTATCACCCAACATTTTGGTTTCTGCATATCTATATACCATGTTGTTTAACAAATAATAAAGTTTTATTCCGATTCCATTAGTTCTTCTGGTAGACGTCGCGGCGCCATGCCATGTCTGTCACAACCATAATTTGAGAACAAAATCTAATTTTTTAGTATATTTTCCTAGGTATTTTTTTAAAGTGTTGAATCAGTGACCAATGCACTTACATTTTACCAAATCTAATTCAAATTGGAGCAGCCGTTCAAGCGATATGCCCAAAAAAGTTATTGATTATTTTTCAGTAGAATTTACAGACATAAGATGATTTCGAAATATATATCTATCTGATTTGTTCGCTTTGAAATTTATTATCGATTGTTATTGGTTTTAAGTGTTTAGCTGATTTAAATTTGCAATAAAATGCATTATAGTTCTGCGTCACGCTGGTGACAGGCATGTCATGTCGTTTGGTAATTGGCATAAAGAGGTTATCCAACCAGGTTAAAACTTTTTAGAAAACTATTTTTGCGTTATCGCTGATACTTCTGGATTAGAAAGATTTTTTTGCTTCAATTTTTTAGAAACGTTAAAGATCTGTAGAGTGAAATGCAAAAACACAATTTTAAATAAAATAACATATAGTTTTCCCAACTGGTACTACTTTGCGAGACGGGAAAGGAAAGTACGAGTTTGTCTTGCAAAGCTGCTTTCAGTGTAATGCATCAGATAAATTTGTGGCAATACACATGCGTCTGATGCGCCACAGTTATCTTATATAGTGGGTCATTGCACATAATGACTAGACTTGAAATTAAAGGGGAACTGAAGTCAATTTTAAGAATATCTTAATAAATGGAAAAAAATACGCTGATTTAAAAAATCAAATCAGTTTCTTCCAATATTTTTTGGTTAAAGAGTTATGAGCAAATATGTATTTTATGTTAGGGGATTTCCCGTATTACGTCACTGACGTTGTTGAGATTTCGTGCCTATATGCATTGTATACAATCATGTGTCAGTAATCAGTTTAGACGTAAATTAGTAACAGAAGCGCCTGCAGGAGCGTTGTATTTTCGTTTTTATTATGGAGACTTAGCATAACACTTGTCATATAGTCTTGCTGAACCAATGTACATGGTGACAGCTTACTTTAAGCACGGTCATTAAGGCCTGCACGGTCCTGGACCTAAGCTGAATGCTGAGGTATACAGGTCTCGTATTTAAATGACTTTAGAATAATAAGTCTTACCAATTTATATAATAAATAATAAAAGTGAAAACAGAACAAGAAAACTATAACAGAATGCATTAAACTGTAACTGCCAGCAATTTATAGAAATAAACCAGCCATTATGCAAAGGCTAGACTATGCGGTGGGAAAAGCCTATTTCTTTCATGGTTTACCTTGGCTGTTTGTATAATGTTTTGCTGTTGTGTATGTGGTGCATTTAATGTCTGCTGTTATTGAAACTGAGCATTAGCCTACTGGTTGAGTATACCACTTATTGCAAAAACCAGTTAATCCACAGTTGAGTAGCTGATGTGTAGTCTGACAATAAGTACACAGCAAGCACTCAGATAAGTAAGTGAAGAATATATATAATAGATCTTTACTTAACTACCCAAATAAGTTAATAAGAATATACCACATTTCTAATTTAGTTCTTTTTATTAGATATTGTAAAATGCCTAAAGTTAAGCCACTGAGAAGGAAGAAAGAGTGATTGGAGTATATTGTTTTGCTCCAGGATGTACAAATTCCTATTACAGCACACGAAATTCCAATCCACCTGTGCTCTTCCATCGATTTCCTCACAACGACAAAAAACGGTTGAAGCAATGGATACAACAATGCAAGCGTTCTAAACTACCTGGAAAAAGAACCGCAGTGTGTAGTGCACATATTTGTGACAAGGATTATCATAGTAAAACTGTATTTGACTCCAATGGAGTGGCCAAGATGATGAAAACAAACCGCTTGGTGAAAAATACAGTTCCAACAATTTTAAAGTTTTCTGATTATGATTTTAAACATAGTGATCAACCCAGTACATCAAGTGCAACTTCAAGAACTTCTTTATCCAAGCAGATAATTGAAAAATAAGGGCTTTTAGAAATGCAAGTCCAGTCTGGCATTATTTTGTGCACAAATGCATGTACATTCATGCAGCATAAACATTCTTGCGGTGTGTCCATAAGAATACAGTTTTTGCAACGGCACCAAGTCATGTCAATAGGTAATGTTTCTAAATAAACATTTTCTTCTATGGGGCTTGCATCTTCAAAGATACTTTCAGACGTTTTCCTTGGTTCAAACGCACATGACTAAATTTGTGTTGTATTATTGTGTACAATAAAACTTCTTTCATCCATGCCAGAATGCTGAAAACTGTCATCCATTTTAGTGTAACAACATTAACTTAAATTTACTCTAGAAATGAAGAAAACAAAAGAAATTTGTTAAAACTTCTATGCATATGTATACCAAATCTCTCACACTCTCAGTTTGTAGCCTAGGGGTTGATAATAACATTGCTAGTCTACGTTGCAGATTATGGCTATATATTGAAAAGCAACAATCATGAAAGAAATAGGCTGTTCCCACTTCCCACCGCATAGTCTGATCTTTGATTGATGGCTGGTTTATTTCTATAAATTGCTGGCAGTTACAGTTTACTGCCTCCTGTTCTAGTTTTCTTGTTCTGTCTTCACATCTATGATTTATGATATAAATTGCTAAGACTTATTATTCTAAAGTCATTTAAATACGAGACCTGTATACCTCAGCATTCAGCTTAGGTCCAGGATCGTGCAGGCCTGAATGAGCGCGCTTAAGGTAAGCTGTCACGCGGGTACATTGGTTCAGTTAGGCTATATGTCAAGTGTTATGCTAAGTCTTCATAAAAAAACAAAAATACAACGCTTCTACAGGCGCTTATGTTACTAATTCACCTCTAAACTGGCACATGATTGTATACAATGCATATAGGCACGAAATCTCAACAACGTCAGTGACGTAATACGGGAAATCCCCTAACATAAAATAAAATGCATATTTGCTCATAACTCTTTAACAAAACAATATTGGAAGAAACTGATTTGATTTTTGAAATCAGCGTATTTTTTTCCATTTATTACGATATTCTTAAAATTGACTTCAGTTCCCCTTTAAACATTATAACTTATGGTTTAACCTGGTGCAAAAACGTATAGATATCCTTGTTTTAAAATGTCAATAAACACGTGAAATATTGTTCTGGGTTTCATAGAAAGTGATTTAAAGGGGCTTTACGCAGAGATCGTACGTAGACCGTGCTAGTTGTGGTGGAAGATGCCAAATACCCGCCCATCTACTATTTTCAGGAACGTATTGAACCTGCAACAATATTCCGGTAGAGGTGGGTTTGGAACGCGGGTACTGAGGATACCATTTGCCGGTGTAAGCTGGCTGTCCGAAACTAGAGATCAGCCTCTTACTCTGCGGAAAGGTAGTGGCATAAAAGAGAGTTAGTTCATAACTGGTATAATATTAATTGATATGCCCCGTCGGCGAAGTTAATTAAATTGATCAATACTTGTTTGCTTTTGCTGTATTAAAATCTATCATATGGAAATGTTCATTAACAATAAAAAAGGGAAAGAAATTAAAATGTGTTTAACCACGTTGAAGTTTTGCCCTATGGTGGTGTTTTTACATTTCGCCATGTATACACAAATTGTTGTAATAGCATACACTAAAGTTTTAAATATTCTATTTACGTTTCAGTATTTTGATGTTTTAAACGAAGTCATAGATTTATATTTAAGTGACCTAAAATTCCGCAATAAATAAAGTGTTTAAACCAACCGTTTGGTTAAAGGTCATGGCAAGCCAGATATCTGCGAAGGGTCCACTGTGATATAAATATGTACTGTTCTTGGAGTAGCTGTAAACTTTATCAAACGTTGTCTTATCCATTATGTCAAGTAGCGAAGCACCGAATGCTGTGCACGATGCTCTAGCTTGAGCTAGAGTCTGGGATTGAGGTTTGGTAGGGTCAGGCATCCATATGTATTGCCCATTTAGTAGAATACCATTTCCACCTGTCAAAGATGAATTAAATTTCAAATAAAAGAATATGGAGCATTCAGAATTTGTTTTTGGCATGGTCCTTTTTAACATTTTTTGTCTTAAAGCAGTTTTTAAACCACGGCAATGAGCGTTCAAATTATGGAGACTAGGGAAAATTATGTGGGCACTATCCACATAAAATATCTTTAGGTACAATCGGATTAAGATTGGTAATATTTCAAGATTCAAATCATGATTGTTTTTAAATTTTTTTTCAAGATTCAAATCACTATGAGTGTGCTAGATCATGACGTTTTAGTTTTAATTGAACCCATTATTCATTAAGTTGAGTTAATTGAATGAAGTAAATAGCGCGGTCTTGCTTAAGTAACTGGTGGTGTGTGGGTAAGTTGTGTGTTGTTTTGTGCGCGGTATTAATCTTATCACGTGATTGTTACTCTTAGATATTTAAACTATTCTAACCTGACCAAAACACCCAGTCCACAAACAAATCCTCTTGCCAGCCTGTAGACTGATCTTTTCTTTCGAGTTGAACGACAAACCCGTGGGAAAATATTTCCGTCACTGTTAAGTTGAATTCGTGTGGGAGAGATGGATTTTGGGTTCTTACTGTTGCGTTGACAAAAAACGGCACCAAATTTAAGCATAACTTGTATGCGACAAATGCATTTCGTTTGGGGGAATCCGACACCAGATTCAGCTCGGTGGTTCCTTGCTGTGAGGTTGGCAGCTCTGGGATGTTAGAGGATTCATGAACGACAGAACAAATTGATTTACAAATCATTACCTGATACAGCGATATCTAGACCACACACAGCGACCAGCAGAAAGACAAATTTCATGATAATTTAAAAAAAAAGAAAATTATTACACCTTATCTATGAAAACACAAGATTAGGAATTGCTTTAAATAAAGATTACGGGTTTTCTAAACTTTTTTGCGAACCCGGAATGGACTATATAAACAAAATATTCAATCTTCAAGTTCCGGGTCTAAATACATTCTTACACATAAATTGCTATATGTTAGCCATTTGACAATACATTCGTTCGATAAAAAATGTACATCGCTTTTCAATCTACAGATATTATACCCAAGTCGCCTTATGGGTGTTGGTTAATGCGTGTCCTACATGAAACAGGACTAACGAAATACATGGTAATCTATGTATGCTGTACAGTCGTGTGGCCAAATGGTTAGCGCGACCGATACATATACCAATACAAAAACGATCCAAATGACGAGCCGATCATGGGTTCAAAACTTGCCTCGCTAAAAACAATTAAAATCTATATGTATGCTGAACTATATCCACAGAGGGAGTGATGTCTATAGGCTTTGCGTTCTAGTATACATTTACCGGGCAGTCAATATTAGGCAATGGTCTGTAATTATAAACACCTCCACTCACTTTTAAAACGAATCTTAATTATTATAATCCCTTAACCAAATCCCTAAATTATAATAACACGAATCCGGGTATATGCTCTGCCGCTAGAAATTTACAAAAGAACATTAAATATAATGGTGTGCATGAAATAAAATATTAAAATCTGTCTCCTTAAATGCACTTTTTTGTTTTAAAAAAAGTTGAATGCAACTTGACTTTTCACAACGTAATACAAAAAACAATATGGTTTGGCCGCTTGGTCAATAATCTATTTGCGTATGTTGCAGTGTAAAACATTCACCGAAAAAGGTAAACAAATGTTGAAAAGTTAGCGGAAAACCGTAACTGTCTAACGCCCACACCTACTGCCTGTAGAAACTACCTCATACGAATATTGCCAAATTACTGTAACTTTATTTAATCGCCGTATCGTTTATTCATCACTTCTGTCCTAAAGGGAAACCCCAGCAAGCGCAAGAATAATTGACCAACCGCCATTTTCTTGCGTTTTGGCCATTTTATTGCCGTAGAATTATTTAGTAACAATTAAAATTATATTAATTAAATCATCCCCGAAAAACGGCAATAATATAAAATACAATTTATTTTTTTGTATTATTTTTCGTTTTTAGTATACCAACGTAAATACTTTCTTCAAAAAACAGCATGGATATCAAGTTTCGGCAAGTAACTCGGGAACTCGTCAGTATATGCATGTAGAAAAATATACCGTAGGGCCTACACACAACAGTGGGTTTCAAAAATAATGGTGATTCAAACGTGGTTGGCACTCTCTATTATTAAAAATGTTAAATATAACACGATTGTTCTTTTTAAACTACACATGGAAAATAAGTTTAGTTTGTTAACTCTGGTACCATGCGTTTATGCAGAAACAAACTACATACTCGGTGTATAAAATACAAATTGTGGTTAGGGACCCTGTAGCATGAATAAATGTCATGCAGCATGTGTTTTACAAATAGTGGTGGTTAAACAGGTGGTTGACGCTCTTTAGTTTATGAACGCGTACTCAATTCGTGAACGCGTTGACAATTTAGCCGCATGGTGGCGTAAAGAGGCGAATTATGACACTCTTGGCCAGGGAAAAGGTTACCAGCGCGCTGCTAAGTCATGTGCGCGCACATAAATGAGCAGCGCGCTGTTTTTACTGAATTATGACATCGATGGCCAACCATATATATCAGCCTCGTGTAGATTTGGGGGTATTTTAAAGTGACTATTTTATAGGGTACCTCTGGAATTCCGATGGAAACTAATTTTGATTTTACTTCGTTTAATCCTTGTTTTTTTGTGTTTATTCTTTGTTTTTCTGTGAAACACGGTTAAAGGCCGATGCACACTTACGGCGATG
>CH002331.1:184624-232027 GCA_000149265.1 Ciona savignyi
TTTTCCGACGAAAATTGCCAGGATAACAAGAAGAAGATTAACAAGTTTATACATAACTTGGCAGCTTTGTATGTATCTAAATTGCTAATCAAATAACAAAATTAAAAGATATATCTTGAAAACTTGCAAACGCAAATAAGCTTACAAAGCAACAAGTCAATGCACCGTATTTTAAATTTCGTTCTGCTTTTATAAACGTGCTGTCCTCGAAAAACTTGCTCTGTTACATTTTGCCAGTTTTTTTCCGAAATAGTATATTTTAATGAAGAAACTTTTTTGGGGAAGTTACAGCACCCACATAACAGAGAGTCATTCGACCTTGTCGCCCACAAAGAAAATTCCCAGCAATTTTATAGAAACTAGTGATCAGTCTGTTTACGCACCTTATAGAAAACGGAAATGTTAAATTAAGTTAAATCATATACGGGTGTGTTATCTAATCTGCTCTGGGGATTTAATAGAAAATGCGGCATTAAAAATTTTGACAGACCCAGGAATATTCATAGAATTGTCGAAGACTGGTAAGGATTAATCTCTTTAAATTATAAAGAAAGTTATACTCAAAATGATAGATAAGTAAATATAATACACTATAACCATGCATACTCAGCTAACCACTTACAATCAAGACACAAAAGAGTAAATTTTAAAGCCAACAAAAAAGATGCCCTTTATACGATACGAACCATTATCTGGGAAATCAAATTACACTTAATTAAACGAACCCAAACAAGAAATTATTTGCTACAAATACCCATAATAGCAGAAATAAAATGAACAAATAAGTTAAACATTTAACTGGTGTTAGCTAAATGCGTGCAATGGAAAAGGTTGGTCAAATTACGACAGTAAAATTTTCGCCAGGGCCACATCCCGAAAACAAAAGGCGTTATATGGCATGTATTCCGAGATTAAAAGGAAAATTTACTTTAAATTGGAACTAAAACTAAAATAACCCATGTTTACTCCTGAAAATCCGAAAAAATAAAATATGGATAAGCAACCATTAGGAAACTATAGTTTCCTATAGGCA
Organism: Ciona savignyi; assembly: GCA_000149265.1. NCBI lineage: Eukaryota > Metazoa > Chordata > Ascidiacea > Phlebobranchia > Cionidae > Ciona > Ciona savignyi. The sequence goes on from CH002331.1 coordinate 185,658, forward strand.
TAATTATATATATATAGGCATAATTATATATAATTACCGATGAAAGAGAAGAAAACACATATCCAAAATATTAAGATAGAGAATCTAAGAAAAAAGATGCGGATAACCCTAACTATTATTAACTCTTTCGTGGGGAAATTTCTACAAAATTAATTTCATGAACAGTCAGTTTAATTTTACATTCATATGAAAAAAAGGAACGTACATCAGGAATTTTTAAAGGTATAAGCTATTATGCTTCGAATAGGCAGTGGAAATTTTTGGGGAAATGGCGATGGGAAATTTCAGACAGGCCCGAAAAGAAACATCCACATACCGGAAAATTACTCGACGTTGCCCACATACAAAGCAACCTAACGTTTTGTTTCTGAGATTTAAAACCTAACCTGCATTCACGGTTGAATAGGTCAACGCCACCGCCTCTTAGGTAACCACTATCTGATAAGGAGCTAAAGAATGTCTTGTACGTGAGGCCTAGTTTAGCTGATTGACATGTTAAAGGGCCAAGGAGGCAATCGAGCGAAAAAGAACTAGGTTGTTGTAGAAACTGAATTCAAATCCTGTTTGGGCGGGATGTATTGGTGGGCGTTTCGCGAAAACACCTATTGGATACGACGGAACACATTCCATATTTCTCATCTTTCGGCCGGTTAAGTGCGTGTCTATCATGCATGCACAACACACTGCAAAAGCTCCGGTAACCCGACGGTGGGTGCGAGGTAATCTGACGATTGCCCGTGTGTTAACCCCTTTGGTTTTCCACGGGGATAAACATGAATATTCTATCCTATCTCACAGATCTTGAAATAAACCGTCATCACGAAATGGTCGGAAACTCTGGTATGGGTCATATATGGTCATCATAAGACTGAAAATGTACTCTAATTGGAGCGAGCAATTGTTAGGATAGGATATTTAGCTTATCCCTTTGAATGTGATAGCGCAAGGGATGGTAACACACAGGTATTCGTCTTGTCACCTTCTTAATAATATAGTGTATTTAAGATTGGCTATACATATCATATTTTATCAGATTACTTAAGGTACACTTGGTTATTTTAAAACTAAGTTTTTCTTTATCCTTAACGTTCTTAAAACTCTATAGAAACTATTCCTCTCTAATCTAGAGATATGAGGCATAACCACCAAAAGTCTTTATAAAGGAAACAGGTACCTACGTCGTGTTATATTCAAAGTAAGCCAAACAATGACACGGATTTATTTATTTCCTCTTTAGTTCCAAACTAAAAAAAAAGTACGACCATCCAGCATATTAAATATAAACTATTTTACAACAGAACCCGTGTTTTTTGTTGCACAACAAATCCAAAATATATATTTCCAGTATTATGGTCAACGTTATTGTTTTGCTAGAACATATAGCATTGTGTCGAACCACCACTTTCTATCTTCTATGCAATTTTGTGCAATATTTACGAAGGTAGCCGGTTCTCTTTCGTTTGAATATCGGCTCCTAACTCGTGGACACCAGTTATCTATATCACATTAGTAAAAATTCAACACGCGTAGTTGTCGCACGAGTATCAGACGACAGCCGTGTAGAAAATCTTTAATGTGGATTACAGTGACTAAACAATCATTTTATGGAAAAAGTAGACTAGCTCATTATACCCATGTCCGAAAAGAGGTATATATTTAAATCTTTGTACGGTATGTGAAGCATGAACAATATATTTCGTTCGGTGAGTAGTTAGACAGGAATTTAATTTCTAACATAAACATGAGACAAAGCTTAGCATAGTCAATACGGTGTATGCTAGTTATTTTGGTGTTTAACAAGAACAAGTTGGTAACCAGCTCAGTTTTGCTTTGGGACTTCGTGTCGCTGATGTTCTCCACAATTAAAAATGATTAAATAAAAACCTATAATATTGTACAAATTATTATATTGCCCTTTAACCACTATCGTTTGGCCGTATTTTCACGTTTCTTTTCCAATAGTAGTAATACTCGTGAATCTTCTTAACATGACAAATTACAAACTAAAGACCTGTGTTTTGCAAGGCAATGTGTGTTTTTATATAGTAGGCTACTACAGATTGAGCCAATAGCACGTTACAGAAAGGCAGCAGTATTTATTGTGGCAACATATAAATGGGCAAAATACAACTTTGTACTCAAACGTAACAAGATATATATAAACTAAACAGAACAAAATTGAGTTAAATATAAAATTTATGAAAAGCAGGTATCAGGCAAACAGGACTGAGTGTTGACAATGGGTATATAAATAAAATATCTTAATCTGCACTTTCGGTTATACTTTGGTCATCTGCCAAAGAACTGGGGAACATTGAGAAACAGAGTCGCGCGAGCGCCGCTTTCCCGTCTTTAATTGTTCCTTTGCACAAGTCCAACAACTCGTGGGTGTAGGAATGAGAAATCGAGCGGATTTCAGAAGTGATCGCTCTGTTGTTGAACTTGCCGAGGGCGGTTCGAACCCAAGTATCCACCTCGTTGACTATGACTCCTCGCTTCATCGGACCTCCTTGACAATACCTGGAGGTTGAATTATACTTATAGCAGGTGTCGTTATTAGTGTGTTGTCCAGCAGAATGGGTTAGTGGGTTGGTTGGTCGGCTTCAACCGAAGGGTTGCAGGCTTGTGTGATAACGCCCCATCTTTTTTCCCATTTACGGGGATGAAGCATGAATATCGTAAATCGTATAAAATACAGTCAAATAAACAGATTGTCATGTGTATTTTACAATAAAGTTGTTGGGTTAGATTTTTCTGTTAAGCGCCATTACCTGACAATCAAGGATACGAACATGTAGCAAGGGAATGGTTTAAAATATTATAATACCGATCTCTTTATGTAAAAAGTTATCACACGGACAGATACTAGATCACCTTGGTCCCAATGTAATGTTACCTTATATACTGCTTAAATAGTATCTTTGCCCTATATTTTAAACCACCAATATCGATCCATAGGATTAAGCCAGCATCCGTTAATCAAGTGGCTATTCATACAAAGTCACAAGAACCGCAAGAAGTGGTCAATATAAAAATAGAATAAACCAGCATTTGTCCTGCCGTTGTCCCTGTTATTATTTTTCAACGTACGTGACCGAACAGATATCAATGTGTTCACGTGTGCTGACCATAAAATATAAGTTTCCAGTAGCCAGCGAAATGCTTGCGAGTTTTTCGAACCTTCCCTTTCCATTTGTATCGAAAGTTTGAAACATTCAACTGCGTTTGCCTCTTCACCCTGAAATGTAGATTAAAAATAAAATACGGTTAAAATATAACCACAAAGATGAAAGTAGGTTATTTTGGCTGATGTCTGAAGGTAAAATTACTGTAGTGTTTCAAGTTTAACGGTTTTAAATATAAAATTATTTAACTTAATGTTAAATGTATCTTTCTGGGATCGTTAAAAAGCAAGAAAAGGGTTCGGCTTTGGACATATATATTATATGCCTGGTGCCGCAGTTTCGGCCGAAAGGCAGATTATGTAACTTTGCCTTTAAAAGTAACCAATCGACTTTAATTGACTATGTTCACCTGGTTAACAACCTGTAGCAATTAATAAATGTACACACCAAGGTGATGTAACTTTAAATTACCTTAACTTTCATGCATTTTCCCCTCAAAAGCTGTAGTTCTGGAAGGATATCGCCCAATTCACATTCCAGTGCTTTAGAGAAATAAATCAACGCTTTATTGATGGAATCCTCATTCACTATAAACGATTCCTTGATAGCATCCACACCCATGTAATAACAGACCTGGAAATAATATTTTGTCAAGATAAATGTTAAGTCGCTATAACAAGAGTAATCGACAAAGGTTAAGATACATTAACGTCTTATCCCCGTGATTGGGAAAACGCAGGAAGATTTAAAACACGGAAAATATTAGATCTTCTTGGCCCTAATGTCATGTTTTCTTAAATACTGCCTGAAAAGTTTCTTTAACCTGAATTTTTAAATCAACAAATATCGAGCCAGAGGATTTAGCCATCATCCGTTAAGTGGCTATTCACACAAAGTCACACAACCTCGCAAGAAGTGGGAAATATAAAATTAGAATAACTAGGAATAATATTTTGTCGACAGCGGTGTCAGATTTTGCTTTAATGTTACAATATTTAAAAATATAGCCATTTTAATGAAATATCACATCTATAAACCAAAGTGACACTTTATCTAACACAAGATTTAAACCTTTCGCGTACCTGGCCCATGTCCATGTATGTTCGGAGCGAGGGCGCAGCAGATATCACGTGATCCAAATCGTCTTTTGCATTCTCAAGTAACGACCTTTCAGGCATCGTGCTCGAACCTTGCTTGCAACGTGAGAGGTCCTGTCAGGTTCGAAATTTAACTTGTGTCACATTTTATCCAGCTGTTGCTAGGTGTAAGAACGTAGATAGTGATGGTGTTTATACAATATTGACCCTAATGCTATACGCAGGCCCGGTGCTAGGAACCGCGGGGCCCAATTAGAAATGTGATGGCGGGGCCCCTACTCTTCATAGCAAAATTTATGGGTGTTTATATATCATAAAATACATAAAAACTACAAAAATAGACATTTAATACTTGCTATAAACAAATTAAAGGTAATGTGGATGCTTATTTACGATATATTGTATATATATATATATATATATACATACATACATATATGTATATTGTTTAGCAACCATATTCATTATGACGTAACAGGCAGACACAGAAAAATAAATTTGACTAAGTTACGATGCGTACGAAATTGATATTATGAGAAAGAACATTATTTCACTTTTAAATTTACGTTTCAGCAGTATTTTAAAACTCGTAATACAGAAAGACCACCGCTAGCGCGGGGCCCCTTCAAGGTGCGGGGCCCAATTTGATCTAATCGGTCAAATCGGCCTAAAACCGGCCCTGGCTATACGATATAATAGACGTATTGAAACAGCCGACTTCGGACTCTTAGGATTATTCTATGCTGCTTCCATGCTGTCCGACATATGAGAATAAACTAAATGATCCTATTTAATGTATTACTAAATATTTCAGTATCTTACTTAAAAGGGGATACTTTTGAATTATTTCAGTGGTACATAACATAGTTTAATCGATTATAAATACATTAAAGAAACAACTGACACCCACCCTCATGTATAAGGAAGTGTTCACTCTTGCTCGCGTGTGATATGACGCCATGTTGGTCACGTGGTTAGCATCTACATCCAATGACATGCTTGCAGTGCCAATAGCCAACTCGTGCTTCCCCATGATTTGAAACAACTGAATACGAATGGAAATCAAGCTGTTTAAAACGTTCGTAATATATAAAAGACCCATATAAATTTAGCCTCACAGCGAAATAGGTTGTACATGCAGATACTGTATTACAGGGGTGGACAACTTTTGGCGGGCCAGATGTGGGGAAAGAAGTTCTTGGTAGGCTGGATTATTACATAAATAGTATTCAATATCTTAAATAGAGTGTATGTTTAGATACAGTCTGAGAGCCGGTCAAAATCCCTTCAATGGCCGGATGTTACCCATGCCTTCTGTATTAAAACCTGTCGCCTTGGAACATTGTAGATAATTTTTTGTGGATAATCTATTTCATATAGGATAGCTCTGTAAAGCAACGGTACAACACCTTAGCAAGCCTGTTTAAAAGCATCGCTTCGTTATCTGCGAGTTGGATGGCTTTGCTGAAACAATCCAGTGGTTCGGTACCAGTGAATCCGCAGTCGTGAATCGCCATCGGTGTTGTTTCAAACAATGACTGTCGTTCCAGAACAATCCCTTTGTGTAGAAAGTCAGGATAAAAGTCATCTCATATAGTTTAGTTTAATTTTGTTTACACCATGAAAACTTAAAGCAGGACTTTTAGAAAAAGGGGGGAAACGGCAAAACGACAGTCGTTAAAACACGTCTATAATACAATCAACTATTTACTCTTGGTATATTTAGACGTGAATGCCAAACCTACATGAAAAATGTCGGAACAATAAAAGTATATGAAATTTACACTAATATAATAATAAAACAGCACATAATATATGGAAAATCACGCCTTTTGTTAAATGTAGTAAAATTATACACAAAGTCATTTTTCCATTTTCCACAGTCGCTATTTTTATGCTAAGAAAAGTGTGCTGTTCCATTTGGTAATGCATACCGAGGTATCCCCAGGAGAGTGCTTTGTGGTAGAGGCGATCCGACTTCGAAACGTCCTTCAATAAATTGATGAGTCGGTTGAACCCAGGAAGACGTCTTTTCTCCGAACTATGAGACTGCAGCAGTAAAGTGTCCAGTCGTATGAAGAGTGTGGCCATCACAAACGACCAACGACGTCTTTCCTCGATCGTAATCGCGCTGGAGAAAAACCTCATAATTAAAATCCAGTTTACAAACAAAACGTACACTTTACTAAAATAGAACTTAGGTCGACAGATTAGTCTAGTGGTTAAGTACGTCGCCATCCAATCGCTTGCAGATTCGAAACTGGTCGCTAGCTAGTTACTTGTTTCCTTGGGCAGGGTATTTACGCACATTGCCTGAACCCAGCGGATTAATGGGTTCTACCAAATTGAAGAAAAGTGTGTATCATATATAAGATAGTGCAATAGCTCCGGTAACCCGACGATGGACGCGAGGTAATCAGACGATTGTCCGTGTGTTAACCCTCTTGGTTTTCCAACTGACGGGGATAAAAATGAATATCATATCCTAATTTCTTTCTTAATATAAGATCTCTACCTAACTGGTAATGGTGTTAGAGTGATAAAAAGGGGCGCACAATATTATAAAGAATATTTCCACACTGGTATTCATGTCAGTGTTGCCAACTAAAAATCCACAATACTAATAAAATAAAACTTTTTTAAAACAGTAAACCAGTATTTTTTTTGAAGTCGGTATATGTATCGGTCGCACTAACCATTCGGCTACTCGAACGTACAACTAAAATAAAACTTAGTATTTTTCTTTTTATAAGCAGAGATACGTTGGTGATAATTAAACTTCGTAAAGTGAAACGGGTTCGTAGTTAATCAAGTTTACCTTCCACCGATATTGAAGGCGCGGTCATATATCCTTATTGACACTTGTAATTGCTCAATTCTCTCATCACGTGCCATAAGGTTTACGTCATAGGCGTGGGCATATGCATGCTCTGCCAGGCTGCACGCCATCTTGTGGTTGATAGAAGAATCTGAAGGCGGAAGGTTATCGGACTTCCCAAGGTGTTGACGCACCTAAAAGTTTCAAGTTTTGATCGCGGTGGTTAATTTTATTATATCGTGATATATATTAAAAAAATAAACGGAATTAGCAACTCGCCCCTAAAATTGTCGGGTTAAGCTTTGAAACCGCGATGTGCTGATCACTAGTTCCATTTTACAGAGGATTCTGTATGAATCCGTCGCTAACCAAAAGGCCATTTACATCGAGCGAATCTCGTAATCAATTATGCTGACGACTCTCTGTTGACATCGAGTGTTTAGTAACCCCGTTTTTGACAACCGGGAGATGAATCTTTAAGAATTAATACTGACTGCACTATACACGGGGACGGTTGTGTGGCTGGATGGTTACGGCCAACGATTCATATACCGTTTCATATATATAAAAAAACGGTCTTTGTGACAATATTATCAATAGGTCTCAGTAACATGTATGAATCATGCACAACACACTGCAATAACTCTGATAATCCGACAGTGGGCGCGAGGTGATCTGACGATTGCACATGTGTTAACCCCTTAGTTTTCCTATCCATGCTGGGAATAAACACGAATATTATCTCTATCTTCCTATTTCTAATATAATATCACCTTAGTAGACCACTCGTTGGCTTCAGTAGTTTCGTTCAACTTCAAGCAAACGGTCGTCATGTTTTGCAGCGAATTAACGTTGTCCGGAGCCTCATCTAACACCGCTTTGAAGTGTTCGACAGCAGTTTGAATCTTGTCCAGTCTGAATGCCAGAAGCTGTACACAGGTAAAGTGAATTTAAGTCCGTGATAACGTGAAGGGAAAAGGCATTTGATTATTGTTTTTGGCCCAATGTAATATAGCCAATTAATAAATAAGTCAATACTCTTTTTAACGTTTTAACATACACTGCGCAATAAGTTTTAACGTAGGTACATATAAGATGTGTTTTTGTAAAGGTTACAATTTAACTATCAGCAGTTGTTTATATACTGTATAACATGTTGGCTTGTGAGAGAGATTGCTCCAACCCACCGAAATAGCGGGTTGGTAAACAATCAGTCGCCTCTACGGACTGTACTAGTAACATAAATGACATTTTAATATGACTTTTGGGAACTTCGCAACTTTGGTAATAGCATATTAGAATTGTGCTATACCACCGGCGAAAAGGTAAAGTGATCGCATCCGACCGTAAGGTTGTTTCCGAGTTTCTTGAAAAGAGTGATTTAAAAAATTAAGGATTACTTCGGCGATTAATACTGTTTTTAAAATGAAGTGGTGATTTAAAACCTGATTTTTAACGTTTTTAATAAAAATAGAACCAAAACAAAAACACTTAGGCTATGGAGGGATTTGTTTTAATTTTTATTCTTCATGTTTCGACTTCCGTATATTTAATGCGTCATTGACTTACTGTTGCGTGTAACCTATAATAAACATGAGCTATTTAACAGAATATTGTACAATTGATAACTTAGTGTTAAAAACTAAAAAAGAAAATAAGTATTCTGGGTGGTATTATATGTTTTATAATTTAAATAATTACATTTTAGTTAAATAATTACATTTTCGTAGTGCATAGACCCGTTAATCACTGAACCAAGGCATATTTAAACACATAAAAAGGGCTACATTTCTTGGTCGCCTCCTGCTACAAGATTACGATTGTAATATATATATAGCCACCATAAATGCGCTTATATTAAGCCATGCGGATCGTGATTTAATTTTTTTATATCGAAATAATCCGAATCGACTTACGCCCATCAAATTAAGCGCCGCCGAAGTGTCCGGAATGTCCTGGTCTCGCAAGTCCGCCTTTAAACTTTCGTAGCGGAATGTCAGGTCTCTTAATCTTGCGTTGGCAAGAGCTTCTTCGCGTCTGTAATTACACAAGAACCTTGTATTTGCTTACGCGTAGAAGCTTTTAACTCTGGTTAATTTATCGAGCTAGAATGTCGTAAATAAGCCATTATAAGGAAAAAACCTGCTTGTTAATTAGACGTGGTAGAACGATTATATTTAGTCAGCACTTTTATGTTCTATAATCTATATACATACAGTGTGAGATAACCTAATTATCTGCATCGAAAACAGAGTGTGCCAAATCTAAATCAGAATAACAGAAACAAGTTAATAAAATTACTCCATTGGCCACACTCCCAAAGAGCATTAAACCTACGTAAAGACTTTATTTACATGTCTTTCTTCAAAGTCAGCCTACCTTTCTGCGTCGTCTGAACTTGTGGTGGCATCGTCTATGACGTCATAATTCCCTCTGTCGTCATTAATGTGAATCCTCAAATGAAAATGGCCAGGGTGGTAGTCCTCATATGCAACAGACTGGTCCATTATGTGTGATCTTGCAGCCTTTGGTGGTAACATTAATATGGGGGAACTAACCTATTCCGCCTACATGCAAAGGTCAACCACAGATAACTTGTGCTTCAGGCAAATTGTTAAGTCACAGGAGCTAATACAGTGTGGGGGTTTTTAGGACGTTAATTCGTCAATAATGTAAAATAAAATATAAACGATCTTATTTTTTTCTAAACTCACCCAATCGTCAATTACACATTAAATAAATCAAGTTTGGTCACATATTTTTAAACAATTATTCTACTTTAAACAGTCCTGACAAGTCAACTAACATACAAATACAACAAAAGTAAACACTTGACTGTGTTCATTATAGGAATAATAAGCAACGTTTAGAATACAGAACATGCAGATTAATTGACTACTATTTTGAACAGTGATCTATCATTTATAACTGCGTCATTATTTCCAATAAAACCAACCTATTAAGCGATTCAAACACATTTTCTTGATGGTAAATAACTATGGACTAACTATGTTCTTGCGAAAACTTTTAAAGGCCACTAGACCGTACGCGTAACTTGGGTAGTTTTAACACGCACCCCCTAGATCTTGAAAACGAATGGCCTACGAACTCAGCGATGCGTGACTGACACGGCTGAACGAGCAAATATCTGTGAGTTCTAATCATAAATCAACGTTAGAGCGATTCTGTTTTGTCGCCTGCGGGTGCGCTATTGCAAACTTTCGTTGTCAGTTCATTCTTGGGAGCTTCGCGGCAGCTCTATGACGCAATAAAATGTCATGACGTAAGAGCTATTTATTGTTCGCAGCGCGGCAGTGCTTTGTTGTTGGTTGCGGCGCTGAGCAGCAACTAGTTGACAGTTCATAAAAACGAATCATGATCTTTATAATTATTTAACGGTTTCTATCATATATTTTAAACACAATTCAATTTATTTTACGACTGTATAGTTCTACCTGCGAACACGCTAATAAAAACAAATCGTTCACTAACATTAATTACTTCACATTCGCACTGGTATTAGTAGCAAATGTCGCAGCTAACAAATTATCGTACAAACACTGTAGCTCGGTGACTCTTAATCAGCCGGTGGCCTGGCTGCGGTAACTTATTTACGGTTAATCAAAAAAAGTGAATTTTATTTGCTCGGTTATTTAAGCTTTTATTTACAAGCGTGTTTCAATGTCACTTCTAATATTTTTCTGTAATACTGTGTTTTTGCAGTGTATAAAGAAAATAAAAATCCCCACTTTACAATTGTGTCGTCACAATTAACAATTTACGGCCAGAAAACACTACTGTTTATACGAGAATAGAATATTTATGTTTTTATCCCCGTAAAGGCAAGCAAATAGCTTTGTTACTAATAGGTGGGTATATTTATCAAATTATTAAGCCTACTGCCTAGCACTTGCTGTTACCAAACGAACAGACATTGGGGAATCACCACTATTGTTACTCAGAAAAAAATACTCATTTGAATATCACGACTAAGAGGGCCACATCTCATTTCCGTCCACTCATTAAGTTCTAATAAACACGCCGTCCAAAGAGAAACCTGAAAAAGAAGGTTGGGTGACAGAATTGTGTTTTGCAATGGAAAAACCAACAGTCTTATCAATCCATAAATTTCACCAAACCCGGCAGTATCCGCATCCGGTGTCAATGAATTTACAACACTTTATTTTGTGTACTTTTAATGGCATCAACCACGCAACACCACACAGCGGTAAAACAGCTCAGGAAAACAAAGCACCTGATAAATCATTACAAAGTTGCTATTGTATAAATGATGGAAGGAAACATTTCCGATTTTTAATGACGTGGTCACCTCGACTTCGCACAACAGTCACGTTAGTTCATTCTCAATGCCAAAATATAAGTCTGTCCACGGTTGGTGATCCAACGTCTTTACAGCATCTTTTAATTCGGAAAAAAAATCACAAGATGTTAAATTTATTAAAGCAGCAGTTTTTTTTATAACAAAAAAAGGAAAAAAACACATAAAAAAGCGTTGAAATTTATAGTTTTTACACCAACATAACAACTGTCAGGTTATATTCGTAGCATACGTTGCTTGTGTTAAATTGGACCATATTTCAAAGCAAATGGTACAAAGTCCCATCAGGGACATGCAAGCTATAGATAGTCGTGGCTGCTCATAATAAACAAATGTCCTCATCCACTGTTTCCTTACTTCGATTCATTACATAATCACTGTATAACAGGATGCAGCAGCCGGGGATTTGAAATTGGAAAGTGGTGAACAGAACATGATGCATAAATGTGGGTTGAGTGTTGAGTGAGGGGCAGATTGAGTTTAAATGCGGCGAATAAAATAGAAAAATACGAAGTTTACGGAACCGATTAGGAAAAGATCAAAAATTGTCTACGGAAAGCAAATTACTTAATTTTTATCAGGTATTCAAGGGAAGTGAACTAAATAGGAACTTTTGTTGTCAGAAATGTTTAAAAAAACACACGCTATCAATAACTGATGCAATATTATAGGGAACTTTTTCAATGTTTTAAAAATAGTTATCGTCTTGGCATACTGCCAACAAGTTCGGTGGTGTGTATTAAATTGCTCGGCCAACTCGCCACACGAGGGAAAGTACCGTCCGGTGATTCCCCTCCTGTCGGTGGAAGGAGGAAAGAGTTATCCAGTTTGGCTGAGTGGCGTCGCACTGCGTCCTTCAGTTGCGGAACAATCATGGACGGGAAATCGATAGTCTTATCTGCCCGCCAGTTCGCAAGCAGTCGGGCCAGCTTGTGCGTCTCGTGGCGTTTTCGTTGCTCGATCTCTTCAATATCTCGAAGTCTTTCAGTCGAAGGATGATGTCCTTTGCTCGACGATTCTCGCAGCATCTCCAAAGCTAGTTCGGCGTTTCTGTCCACGTCTATTGAAGAAATTAATAATTATAAACAGGTTGTGAAGTTTATCGTGCAGAATATCGTGTTATTTGGCACATTTTTCTGTGGTTTTAAATTTCCGTCTTTTTAAATATTATTACAATTTCCACAATAACAAAAATTTGTTAGCCAAAATATTTGCAATAAGTCATTAAATGATTGAAAATTTCCAGTTTTCAATTTTAGCTTTAATTCTTTAAGGTAACTACAAATTAAAGTTAACTGAGGCGTAGAAATAGCCTAAAGCGAGGTGTTTATAATCCAATGTAATGTCAGCATAGAATTAAAGCTATTTTTGTACCGATAACACATCACGCTACCGTAGAATTGAGAAAAGTTTGTAAGTCGACATGGATAAAAAGCTGATCTCTGCGGCATAAAACGCGAGCATGACGTTGCAACGATTATGTGGTTGATGAAATCTAGGGTGCAGATGTGCTGGCGAAATGTGGAAGATAAGATATTCACAAACACAGACGAGTCGGTAGAAAAAATGGATACAAAATTCCAAAAGCGGGAAATTACTAATGTTGTATAGGTTGAGACGGTTCAGGCTACTGTATAAACCTAAAAATGTACTTTTCAGTAATGCTGTAAGCCTGTAAATATAAGAGACTATGACGAAAATTTGATTAAAGGCGGAGACGCTGCAGTTTAAGAATTCTCTCTTTAAACGCAGATTAATCGGCCAGTTTAGGCAAAATTTACCAATTTCCAATTGTATTTTATGGATAGATTCTTCACAATAAGTAAGCGGCTCGTGCAGGCAGTATGTTTAAAGATTTTTAGCTATAAAGATGTTTGAGCACAGCCAGTTATACTGGTTGGGAAAGTCCAAAAGTGGTCGATTTTGTGACGTCATTTTGATAAATCAACAAGATTTGGCCCGGCCATTTAAGATTAGAACAATGCAAAACGGTCAGCGGTTATTCTGGTAGGAAATGCGTGGGTAAAATACGAATGGTCTGCTTCCATTGTGATAAAACAATGACCGAAAGGGCATTTTCATTAAGGGTTGGTATCATGAATAATTACAAGATGGACAATGTGCGGTTTGTCTCAATTTGTAACTCGATCTGGTGACATAAGCGAGTATATATTCCAATATTTAGTCGGGATGTGAACCTATTTAGTTACCATATTTTCAATCGTGTAGCAGTCATTACCTGTCTGTACCATCATACTTATTTTCGAGTGCTACTCAAGTCTTTGAAAAGCTATATAAAACAGCAGAAATTAGGACTTGGTGTTGCTGGTAAAGGTTAGATGGATCCACCGAGGCCGAATTAATGCTTTAATGACATCATTTGACGTGTTTCCACTTATACAATTCCGACTATCCAAGTGCGTTACAACTACGCATTAATGTTAATGGCTGGACGGTGAATGGTGTTCCCAAGTCGAACGAATTGAAAGATTTGCAAGAAACACAGCGATTGAAGGCGATCAAATAATGAAAACAACAGCCCACGATGCACAAAATATTATTTTTCCGCTGCTTTCAGGTAAGTTAAACGAGATTTATAAACGTTATGTTTAATTGATTATGCATTATAAATGGAACTGGCAGTCCAGGCAATTTTAGATCCAGTTGTTTACTTATATGCTGCTGTATAAAATGAGTTATCGCCACATCTTAAAACGAGTCATTCGAATCCACATTTTCGGAGCAATGCTCGCCAGCCTGCATATATTGACGATTGTTTGAAGCATTGCGTAGGGTATGCATCGCAAATTTTACACATACAGAACGTGCTTGATTAAAGCTGAGCCTATAAGTCTTAATCTGCCGCGCAAAAGTCCTAAGAGATTATGCAACACCCAGTGGTGTAAAGAGTTCTCCAAAGATTTTTACCATGTAGGGTTATGCTAAATGAGTACAAAGACGCTTTGGATTACACAACAAGTCTAGAAGTTTTCGTTTTTCGACAGGAATCGGTATTCTTGCCAACGCCTTCGTCATAGCAGTGATTTCAATATGGGAGAAGTGTCAGAAGAACCGGACAGTTACCAACTCGTTCGTTGTCAATTTAGCGATCGCAGACCTGCTTTTCCTGTTGACCCTTCCACTACATATGCCAGTCATACTCGATAAAGATGGATGGGTGTACGGGGCGGCGATGTGCAAGATAATAGAAGGTAAAAATATAGCGTTGGTTGACTTTATGTGGTAATTTATCTAAAATTAAGGTATACCGTATTACGCAAGGCAGCAGGTTGACTTTATACGAGTTGCATATACTTATTGTCTACCATTCTTTAGCAGTATTGGTTATTTTCTCTTATTCCAATAAGAAAAACTAGTTTTTAGTGCTTGCTCCTCTTATAAGATTCAAAGTTTCACTCCCCACATTTCACAGCGATCAAATACATCAACTTCCGCGCGTCGATATTGTTTCTCACCATGATGAGTGTGGACCGATACCTCGGAATCGTGTTCTCCATGCGATCAAGGGAATACCGTACACGAAGGAACGCAATTAAGACTTGTTTCGCGCTGTGGCTGCTTAGCTGCGTCGCCGCCATACCTGTTCTACTCTTCGCGAAAGTCGACCCTTTCCGGAAAACCTGCGAGCTGCAATTCCCGGGCTACCAGTCTAATTTCGCGTCCGCGAGCGAATTGGAGACTTTCGTGGCATCGCTTTATTTCAGTGACGAGTCGTCTGGAATTGATAATGACGTCACGTATTCGTTATACTCGGGACTGTCAGCGCTGGTTGGAGACAACTCGACTGGACCAGGTACGTTTTTAAACTGACGCATTTTTTAACTGAAAATACGCATAATAAAACACGACACAAAGCGAGCATGGTAATAGTCTTTATAAACGATGATGCCGAGACCCCTAGTCTAAAAACAAGATATTTCTGCTGGATATTTATAACCGCTGTACTAAAATTCCAATGCGAATTCGTATTAACTACTTTTGCATAATGTTAATTTTCATTTAAACTATTAGTTTAAGTTCAAACTATTATAAAAACATGACGATTTTTGTTTCAGAAAATGCAGGTAATTTGTCAGAAATCGCACGAACCGAAGATTACTTTTGTATGAACACCGAATTACAACACTCGGCGTGGTATATTGGGTGGGAGTACAGTAACTTTGCTCTATTCTTTGCCCTGCCCATAATATGCATTATATTCTGCTACTGCGCTATCATACGCGCTGTACTGACGAGACATGTAAGGAGCAACGCGAATAAGCAAGGTGAGACAGATTAAAAATTAAGATTGTCATTAACTGCGGGACAGCGGAGCGGGACAACACACTATATCAAGCGGGACGGGTTATAACACTAACAGGACTAACAGGATCACTGAGAGGGGGAAACTAATAAGGAAAACGGAAAGACGAGAAGGAGGGAAACTGCTCACTAAAATGAAGATTAGGGTATTACAGTTAGTTTTAAACATGGGGTTAGAGGGAAAGGTTAGTTCTGGGGTTGAGATTAGTGGTTAGGGAAGGGTTAAAAATAAAGTCCACAATTTGGGTGAGTAGTTTCCCTTCTCCCCTCCTACCCAATTTACTCGAGCGGGACGTGGTAAGGGTATATCATAATACCACCCATCCCGCTCATGTTAATGACGAAAACACCCCTACGCCCTTTTCCCCACTGTCCGGCAGAAATGTATGCTGTTCCGCAAACGAGTGAGTTTCGCGCCCCGCTGTCCCGTAGATCAGTGAAGCTCGTTAGAACGTTGATATTTACCCCCACGTTTCCAGCAGGTCAACACAATGTCGCACGCATGGTGGCAGTGCTGGTGGGAGTGTTCATTCTGAGTTGGGGTCCATTTCAAACGTGGCGTTTGCTCACACTGCTGCCCGGACAACAGGTAGTAACGAGACGGGCTTACTAATTAATGATGGGTTTCGCGGTATCGTTTGGAAGTTTACCATCTTAATTTTTCAATCTTTTTAAATAAGGGTGTTTAAATGACTATGGTTAAGGCATTGATTAGATTTTAAAGTTTACTCCGGTGACGTTTAATTAAATCTATTAAAATGTCAATGTCTAGTCTTGTCAAATATTTTTAAATACTTTAAACAATACCGCACACGCTTAGTCGAGATGACATACAAAATGTAGTGGGATTAAAACCAGCAATGAACTTACTACTTGGTAGTATGTCCTTGGACAAGTTTTGTTCAAACCAGATGGTAAAGTGATAGTAGCGATTGCAAATTTGCGTGAAAATTATTGTGAAGTTCTGTATTTCTGTCTATTACCCACTTTATAAAAGCATTTGTTAACCCACAACCCAAAATAAAGAATAATCCTTCCAAATACAATGTAGCAGTAGGTAGTTACATAATTCGTCCTTGGCACCTAAGGATTTGCATTTATTGCTACATTAAGTGTCAATTTACCTTAAACAAACAAACTGTTAAAGAGATTTTGTGCCCAGGTGCCTCATGCAGACAGCTGTTTGGTGATAGAGACGACAGTGACAATGCTAGCATGGTCAAACAGCGCAATCAACCCAATACTCTACTCCATTTCGAGCAAAAGATTTTGGGAAAAAACAAAAGCAGCCTGGCTTTATGTGAAATATGGGCAAAGAAGGTGGGAAATACGTCGATTTTATTTCTACAGACAAAAGGGATTTACATTTTCATGTTAGGGATTTTACCTACTTTACTTTATAGTACACGTTGCTTTTATGCATTATTGAATAAAATGTGCTTGTTGGTATAGTTAGAATGTTTAATTTTGTTATAAAATCATTGTTTTTAATCACCACAATTGTGATTTAAGTTTTCACTGAGGGATACAGGGGCACATCTAGGAGGATGCTGGAATCCGTTTATGTTAATGTTGGAATAACAATAATATGCTTATACAACTTGGTTACATTATTATATTATGACGTGTATTAAAAGCAGGCCTTGTTGGGCAGATTCGGTCCAAATGAAAGGTGGTCTTACATATTTTTATTTTACCCGAGTTTTAAATAAATGAATATTTTATCAGATGATATAGACATTTCAAGCATATGCGTCTCTAAATATAAATGTCTTCCAGTAGATCAAAAACCTTCGGTAAAGCGAAAATAAGATTACGTAAATCTTGACAATCTGTCTGGCCGCACTTTAAAAGGAAATCCATCAGTAGTAGGACTTCTATCACAGCTTACTGTTTCAGGGGTTGCAATTTATCTTAAATGTTTCATGGGCAGAACCACAATGGCGCAATGTTCATTTTCCACAATTAAATATTTATGCTGGTGTAGTATTCTTACTGACGGGGTCACGTTTATATAATTTGTTAACGATGGGAATTATTGACCCCTTGGGAGTAAGAAAGATGGAAGGGAGATAGGGGTAATTCACTGTAACCACACCACCATATGTACATATTCAAATCACTTCGTAGATGAAGTAAATTTATGCTTGCTTTATTTTAGGCTTTTATTTTTAAATTAAAGAACCAAAGTAACAATTATATTTAAATAAACCACTTATAGTAAAAAGTCAGGTGGCTGTTGAATTGGGAAGTAACCTTCTAACTTTATTTTGCAAAGTATTCTAGTGTAACAAACCCATGTGGTTTAGTTTAATTTCACATTACAGTTTCATGGCAAATCAAACGAACAACCAGACTGCTCGCACCCGCATCACAACGCAATGCAATGTGGGTAACGTGCACCGATGCGAGGTAATGTCACCCACGTCCACCGCGACCCATTTCAACCCATATTTCTCGGACGACCGACGTCACCAAAGTACTGATATGTGAGATGTCTGTTTGGTGTCAAACCGAACATTGGCTTGGAAGCAAATTTACCAGAGAAGTGTGTCGCGATGATTTTCGGAATACTTTCTTCCGAAAATCCTGACTTTACTCTTCACATAACGCATCTTTCCTGACATACAGTTAGACATCAAACGTTTAAATGTGGTTTTCTTAAAATTAGTCAATTCTTTGTCATCAGTTTCTACGATTTGCCTGCTTCCCACCCTATATAATTTGTGCATCATCTAAATCTAAGAAAATTTAGGGAAATCTAAGAAAAGTTCAAAAATCTAAGAAAAGTTGAAAAGTTCAAATTTAAATCTAAGAAAAGTTCAAGAACATTTCAATAATTAGTTGCGGTTGTGGGTAGCTCCATTTTCTCTGGCCACTGTTCAAAACTATGTGAACCTTAGATCTTGTAAATCCTTATTTAAACCTATTGCTGTGTCGCATGCTCTATGTGATTATAGATGTTTTGTTTGAGAATTCATATTTTGCAGCGAAATTCAAATAAAAAAAAACGTTCTGAATATAGTATGAAAATAGTAAAGCAAAAGTTGCATAAATCGTTTAACCATTTCTGGATAGTGTTAGTGGTTATGGTTAATAGACAACAAATCAGTTAACAAATTGACAGTCAACTGATAAACAGCAACATTCTTGATTGTTTTACTAGAATCCTGCTTAAACAGTTGTAGAACTATGAAACAAAAAACAAGATACACATTATCTATAACTGAAACGTTGGATCAATATATAGGTATTGAAAAAGTGAGATAATTGTGTATAACCTATGACCATGCACAAATATAATCCTGTAGTAAGTGGGATTATGACCACCGGTGAGATTATTTTGCGCCACTGTAATGTTATGTTTGCCACCTTCATTGGATATTGCAGCAAATACACTCGTTTCGTTACTATATATTAATGAATATATATTTAATATCTATTCTGTAATGTGTATTGACTTGCTTGCCTTAGATTTCGTGTAACGAAAAAGAAAAATTTAGTTGACCAGACCTTAGTAGTTTATACAATTCATATTGACCAGACCTGTTGTTTAATGTGCAATTCAACAAGTTCAATACGTTAGCCGACCAATGTCTAAACTAAAGGTTAACAACCCTTTTGTGTTCTTTTTTTAAATTATTTAATTTCCTACTTTTTAAAGTTCTGCATAAAGGGCATGTCTTATTTCAAAAAGCATCATGGACAACAGGTTAAATTCCCTTGACTAAAACCTTGAAACAACTCTTCTGGTTACAACCTGAATACAAGTCTAATCCATCGAGCCCCAAAACCAACAAACAACAGGTACCTTCACATCCACGGTAAAGTATGCAGGCCATCTTAAACTGAGCATCCAAGCACCCCTGTTCAGCAGCAGAAGCATAGAGTTGGAATGCACGAGACGAATCCACTTTGAGACCACCCAACCCATGTTCGTAGCATTCCGCAAGGTGGTACGTAGAGAGGGTGTGCTAGGAATATATGTGGTCTTTAAATGTTTATGTCATACATTTATTTGGAGCGAAAAATAAACGGCAAAAAGCATGAACTAAAAGAGTGAGGCATATAAGGTATAAGCAGGTTGTACGCTTCATGTTGTTTTTTTAAGCATTTTTCACAATTTTGATTTACGAAGTTTTAAAATGATGGAAGTGTTTTGCTTCACAATAATATGAAAAGATGAAATCACAGGAAAAAAACATGTCACCATTCGATCTCACAATAAAACTTTGCAAAGTTGCTTTTAATCGTAAATAAAAGCGTCACTTACTCCGTTATCCGAACCCATTTGAAACATTTGCACGGCCTTTTTCATATTGTGGTGCAGACCAGGTAGAGTGAGGCGGTAGCCAAGTAAGGACTGCGCCTGTGAAAAACAACACATTTATTGAATAGAAGTTGCCCACTAAATGTTGCCAAATCCATAATATTACTGTAATAGTAAAATATAGCACTTCCAATGTTGATATCATAATACGCATAACGCCTTTGTGGTAATGCAAGATACAGTCAGTACTGGATAAAATACAAGCATGAGTGCTCTGATGTAGACACGAATATCTAGCTCTTATCTAGCTTGCGTCTGTCAAGAACTCTCAAGATATGTATATATATATATATATATAGAGGCAAGAACCCTTACGAAGATATTATGTTAGAGCACCCTATTACAATTAATACATTTTGAAACCAAATGAAACCGAACTCCATTAGATTCTCCAACATGATTTTTAAAGTGCAAATTGTAAGTTATGCCTGGAACATATTTAATAAATAATTCAATTTACAAGTAGGAGAGAAGGGGCCACTAACCAATAGCTAACAGACACAGCTCAGAAATCGATTCCATCAATTTAACTGGTAAGATATAAAGACTTAAAAACACATTAAGATTTTTAAGAGCAGAATTTAAAAAGTGGAAATGGTGCAACCTAGAAAACTAGCCACAAAAAAGACAAAACGAGACACGAAACACACCTGAACATTTCCCTTTTCTGCTGCTTTATTCAATAAATGCAAACCATGAGCAACTTTTATTGCATTGTCATCTTTCAGTAATATGAGGGCCAGGTTGTATTGTGCCCATTCATGATTCTGCCTGGCAGCACGTTTGTAGTATTGAACAGCCTGTGGAAGAAGTAAAAAACATCTATAAGAAATTGCATATTTGATTTATCTGATAAACTTAAATGATTAACTCTTTCACTCCCGGCAAAATGCATTAATTCAAACATGCTGTCCCGCAGTGTTTTTACAATTTTTAGTCATTTTCGAATTAGCACAGTTTTTCTAAAGTTTATGCTATGATTTAATATTTAGTATGGTTGGAAAGATAATTTATCCCTCTTTTAAACAAGCTGCACATCTAAAATCTACCTCTAATAAAGAATATATTATGTAAACTTTAGTGAACACCACTTTTTATGCAAAGAAAATTCTGCTCGACTTTGAAAAATTTGAGGTGCACTGACAAACGAAATACTCACTTATTATTGGAATGCCCAAATGATATGAAAATTGGAATGTAGATTGTCTAATAGTTTTTGTACTCAGGAAAATTCGAACTGTATTTTTATCTTCAGTAGTTTTTTTACTATTTGTAATTGAAATTCGAGCTCTCAGCAGGACGCTCTCAGCAGGCACAGCCGGGTTCATGCTTTGGTGAACACGCGGCGTACCGCCCGTGGCGAAAACGTCACCAACGCTCTCCTTTTTATCTCAACGGCACGTAATTTACAGAGAATGTAAAGAAAGACTTGCTTGACAAAAAGAGCTTCTCTGCAAGTTAACACGACTCCTATTGGCTGAGTTAGTCACGTGTAAATTCGTGTAAAATCGATAGAAATAAGAGGCGAAGCCTTGAAAAAGAAAGGCTATCACTCCTCGCATTTTTAATATTTCTCCACGATAATCACAGAGAATAAAATATAGGGTTTCCTCGATCGAATGAGCCATAGCTGAGGTCTCTACCATTACGCATTGCGGAGAAATCGTTTTTTAGATTTGTATCCATTTATGGACAGACGGGATACCATGTTTTCCCACCAACTCGCCATATATGGCGAGTTGGGAGGGAAAGAGTTAATAGTAGTACGAACAATAAACACAGTAGGATAGGATAATCATTTTTTATCCCCATGAATGGGAAAATGCAAGGGCATTATCAGATGGTAATCGTCAGATTAGCACATAAATATGTATGGGTAACCGTGAGATTACCTACCAGTTACCTTGTGACAATAATAGCCATTAAGTTGCTGGGTTCAGGTGATGTCCACTAAGTGCCTTGACCACATACACAACCCGCTTGCTAGAGAGTTTTGAGCCTTTTCGGTTGACAGGTTAACTACAGGTCAGACCGTCCACATAAGAGTACTAAACAAGTTCTAGCCAATAAAATGAGAATAAAAAGTATTAAATTACCATAAATGCTACTCTTACCTTTTCTTCATCTACTGTTGTACCTTTACCAAGTTGGTAGCACAATGCTAAGTTGTATTGTGCCTTGCTTGACCCTTCTTCACTGCCCAGTTTAAAACATTTGAACGCCTGCTTATGCTCACCAGCTTTCATGTGGGCCAAGCCTGAAATGATGCCGCAAGATTGTCAATAAATGTGAAAGTAAACAATGAAATCATCACTGAAGTACAAGACATACACAACTATGCAATAGAAAAATTATGAAAGTAAAGTAACAATACCATACCAGTACCATAAATTAAAAAGGTTATATATATATTTATAAAATAAAAAAAGATTATGGGGTTTATGAACCCTATACAAACATATGATTACTATCCTAAAACATAGGATATAAGGACATCCATGTTTTTCCAGATCAATGAGAAGACACAGGGAATACAATAATCAGATCACCTCTTGTCCACTATCTGGTTACCGGAGCTATATCAGTATTTTGGTTCCACCCAGTAATAGATTAATTAAGGCAACAACTGTGAAGTACATTGCCTAAGAACATAACTGGTATTCCAGTAGGTGATTTTGACCAAAAAGCTGTTGCGCGCCTTCAGCTCGCAGACATTCTTGCAGAGCTAACCAACCAAACCAAGTAGAACAAACAAAACCAACGAAGGAATATCGTAATAATATAAACAGTATTTATATTGCCATGCCAACCAACCTTTTACATTGTATGTCATACCCACAGCACGTTGAGTGGACTGCACGAAATCATCCAAATCATTTTCCGACACGACTTCTTCCTTAGATGGTGGTGTGTGGCTTGCTTCTGATGCAGAGCTACTTTCGAAGCTCACAGACTTCGCCTGTTGTACACCAGGTTAACCACTATTAGCTTAATTAAAAGGTATCATTACACCAGCACTACAAGTGCTGAAAATATACATTTGAGTTCTCCCAATCTAGTTGTATGTGTATTAAATGCAGGAAGCATGATACAAACTGTGGCAATATTAAAATTATAAATCAGGTTGCTTACAAAGTAGTGTGTTAACGTAGTTCTTTTCTGTATTTCAACAGTTCCTAATATAAAAGAATAAAAGTTCTGTCCTTTATCTATTGCACGGAAGCATCTTTTTCCCAGAAATTTTTTTTTTTATTATATTACCGTAAAAATTTAATTAATCATAAAATTCCAACATTTTGACATCAGAATGCCTCTAGAGTTTTAAGAGTTAGAACACAGGAATGTCAGTACTGTGGAAGTTAAAACACTGCACAGTTACAATGGTTGTTGGGAATTCCTGATATCATGCAGAATAAGTAGGAGTTACTCACAGCAGAAGAGACTGCTTCATCAGGAAGAACGAAGCTGTCAAACTGACTGCCTCCCACGGTTTTAATGACAACAACTGGACGATCGTTGAGTTCTTCAAACCCAGCAGCATGTGCTGTGTGACTGCAAAATTTGTCGACCGGTTAGTCTGGTGGTTTTGTGCGACACCTTTCAACCGTGTTAAAGGTTCAAAACTGGTTGCTAGCTAGCCGGTTGTGTCCTTAGGCAAGGCACTTATTGGAAATTGCCTGAACCCAGCAGATTAATGGGTTCTACTAAATTGAAGGAACGTGTCTATCATATACAACACACTGCAATAGCTTTGGTAACCCGACGATGGGCGCGAGGTGATCTGACGATTGCCAGTGTGTTAACCCCCTTGTTTTTCCCATTCACGGGGGATAAACATGAATATACTATCCTATCCTAAAATAGATTAAGTGCCGTGTCGTGATACGATGCGTAAATGTCACATTCCAATCACCCACCTTGGAAAGTTACTGGCGGAGACTTTAGCTAAGACATCACGAATCACAGATGGATGTGCGTCACTGCCATGCTTTTCACCCAACACCTGAACCAAATATGTTAAACTAAAATCAAATATATTAAATAGTGCTTAATAAACCAATATAATAACAATAAAGCTAATCATATAATAAATATTGCTAAAACAATATACCAGCACCCAAGCTAATCATGACCTTAATGAGGGGTAAGGTTTTCAACATTAATAAAAACATTGTTTGGATGACAAACGAGAAATTCAGAGATAAAATGTGTTAAATTCGAAAAGGACAAATGCAAAAACCACATGGTCCTTTTTTATACCTGTTTAATGGAGACAATAGAGTGGGGTTGTAGCTTGTCTGGCTCAGCTTTCCTCTGTATGATTTTGGACGACAAAATTCTACCAACAATTAAAACTGTTGCGGTACTCTGCAAAATAAATTATATAAACGTCAACCCGATTTGCTTGAAAACTTGGTAATGGTAACATCCGATTTTTTTCTAGAATGCAAATGCACAAAATAACCTCTCATAAACCTAGCAATTTTTAACATGTTTTAGATAAAAAAAACAGTGTGAAAATAAAATTAAAAGTATAAAAAAAATCTCAAATGCAGTAAGTGTCATTGTAGGTAAGATAATTATAAACACAAAGGTTGTTTAAATAACATAAACAAAATACAGTCGATTATCCACTAAGCAAACAGCTCAAAAAAGGTATCGAGTCTAATATTTCTGTAATGAACAATTTATAGTTTGCAGTTACATATTATAACTTTAACAAGCCCTGCAGCCCATTATTTAATGTGATCGTAGTATATACCTTTTGTATGGTAATATGTTTTTTTTTATTATAAAAAATGTTACGAAACAATAAAAATTTTGCAAACACTGGTTTGACTTACCAGGGCAAACTTGTCCCAAATACGATGCAAAATATCGTTTTCATTTTGATTTTTTCTTTTCCAACTGCCCTCTCTTCTGGTGTGGAACACTATTGTCTCAATATTTCTACATTCCTTTAATCTTAACCTGTAAAATACAAGGTGCACTGTCACCCTATCTGTCAATCACTTGATATTTCTTGATATTTTCAAATCAAGATTAGTACCTAGAGTTAATAACAAACTCAATCCCAGAACATTTATATCAATCTGAATGCAAACTGTTGTTGCAACTGTGCGGTTTTAAATAATTTAGTTGGTTCTTCTGCTGCTACTATGCTCATTTATCATTATGACTCTCGCGAGCCAAAAGGTTTCCTTAGGTAACGCCAAGGGAGGGAAAGTGGGAAGGAGCAAAGGAGGGAAACTGCTCACCAAAACTATGAAAATTATTTTAACCATTTCCCAAACACTAATATCAACCCAAGAACTAACCCTAGCTCTAACCCCATGTTTAAAACTAACCCTGATGTTTTATTATTCATTTTAGTGAACAGTTTTCCTCCTTCCACCTTTTAGTTTTCCTCGTTTCCTTTTATTCTTGATTAAATGCAGATACAGAAAAACACATAGTCAAACTAATCCTGGCAATTCTGCCAGGACACTGCAGCGGCGAACACGCGCGTTCAGATTAATAACTCTTATTCTCTGCTTGGTCTGTGCGTTAAGTTCATTCTGTCATCCAAGATTTAGACGCTCTATATTATACATCACAAAACAATTACACATGACATTAATTATGCTTGTAAGAGAATTTGTTCCAGTTTACAGGATGTTCAAATATTGTGGGAAACAGAATTTATACACAACAAAAACCACAACAGAGACACGAAATTGCTACACAACTTCTACTAACCAAGCTGTTTTATTGACAGATGAATTCTCATAATGGTCGGCACAGCTGGATGTGATGGAATCATCGTCTTTTCGCTGAGAGCTTTGAGCAGGTGCAGATGGTCTCACACGCAAACCTTAAAGAGTTTCGGTATGTTAACAATTTCATTAATTTGGTAAGTTGAAACTAAATTTAACTTGTTTTAATTTATTTAAAAATTAAATATAACTTGCTTTGTTTTCATTTATTTTCGTCTCACATTTTTTTAATTTTATGTCCCAGGCTAATTTTGATTACCTTTTGTAAAACAGTTCCAAATTCGACTCATTTTCATCCAGGTTATACTGTAGCGACAAGTAAGTCTTCACAAAGGACAACAATGCCCTTTGCTCTATTTTAACATTCCACACCGGTATTTGGGAACATCTGATTTCGTTCTACGATGTACCACTGTGATTGTTCCTGTTTTGATTTTTGGGTTAAAACCACCACAATGTAAGGTAAACACGAGAGAGTGTGTAACCCTACCTCTTCACGAGTTATAAGACTCAATAACGAGTTATAAGATGTCAATTGACACCAAGCGGTAACTCGGTAACAGTACTTTATGTAAAACTAACCAACCTTCAATGTTATAAATTTTTATCTGTAAAAGCTCGTCATACTCTCATCTTTTTTGCTGGTTTTTAAACCAATTGGCAGAGTCGTCGTCAGTCGAAAGATTCTTTTGTAGAAACCAGCCGCCGGTTGAAAAATTGAATTGGTTGAACGGTAGGTTCATTGGCAAAGCATTTATCAGACATTGCCACTGAATTAATGTAACTTCCCAAAACTTATTAAACGTCCAAGCATATTACAACATAATGCAATAGCTCCAGTGATCCGCAAAAGACACGAGATAATCCGATAATAGTCCGTGTGTCTCTTGCGTTTTGCCATAAAACGGGAATAAAGCTCGAGTATCTTTACATATAGTGTTCGAACTTTAAGTGAAGCCAGTGGTTTCATTTTCACCGTTGTATTGAATAATCACATGTGACGTGTACTATCGAATACGCTGAACTATAACAAACTTATAAAAGAATGAAGGGTTTCGTTAAACCTACGTTACCGACGTGTGTAAATAAACTTGGGCCTTTATTTCAACTAGCAACAAAGCTGGAGATTGCAAGTTTCCAGAAGATGCTTCGATTATTTGTGGTTAACAATTTTAGAGAGGATGGAATAAAATAATCCTGTTTATTTTCAGAACTGGGAAAAAGCAAGGGGGGTTTTCACACATTGAATAACATGGCGTCATCCGTCAGGTAACCATTACCCTACTATTGTAATGTGTTGTATATGATTTTGACGTTCTTCCAATTTTAGTACAACCCATTAATTAATTCGGTCAAGATTATTTCGGCCAATTGGCTTGTCCAAGAACAAAAGCGACTAGCTAGCGACGAATTTTGTTGCAAACTGGCGAATTTTAGGCGAGGCTTTACCCAACCAGAGCTCACCGTAGTAGACCCTAATATCCAGACAGGAGGAACAGTTTAACCACACACTTTAATCATCAGCGATAAATGATACAACAAGGGCTAGTTTTTTCCATTTGGGCCTAGCTGGACGTTGTGCTGTAGATATACGTAACCTCGTTGTATTTTATGATTCAGTTGAGAAGATAAAGGTCATGGAATGGTGGTAGGTCTTCGCCGAACCTGATATAAAGTTCATGTGACGTGTCGACCTGACCATCACCCATTTTATAACGCTTCGTAGCCTCCACCCATGACGATAAACCTGCCAATACTATCACTGGCCACTAAAAGGTCGCTGGTGGTTTGAAACTTCAATATTATCTTTATTACCGGGCAGGACCAACAACAAGAACAGAAAGTAAAATGCAACAGAAAAATGTGCAACAAAACGACAATTGCAACTGACTTGACCCGTCCATTTAAATCTAGAATGAATTGCACGATATTAATACAGATACTAAAAGTCAACGGAATGGCACAAAACTAGAATTAAATACCGACGCACGCAGAATATACAGTGAAGTGTCGAACGATAATACAGAGATTCGGAATTCGTATACTGTCAGTGTGTTTACTGATGAGATTGTTTTTGTGTCAATTCATACGCAGCACCTCTGGTTATCCACAGATTCGATGAAATATACTGAAACAGCGATACAAGGTAGAGGGTGGGGGTGTGGGGATGATTGTTAGAACAACAAATACAAAACACAAAAAAGTTTTAAAATAATCGGTGAAAAAAGAAAGTCATGATTTTTTAACGAAGAATGATAAAAATGGACTCCACAACAGTAAAATAAACGGAAAATGGATAGTAAAATAAACGGAAAATGTAGTTTAATACAGCAGCTTTATAAAACTAAAAACATGATGCAAATTGAAGAAATAGTTATCTTGAAGAATTCGTATATTCATAGTGTATACCCAGACCCAATTTTTATGATTTCTATGCGCAGTGGTACCGTTTGTACGTAATGCAATATGATTTCAATAGTTTTGCGGTCTTCAAAATGCGTTGAAGTGTGTGTAATATTTTTCCACGAAGGTCACTCTACGATTTCTGTGTGCTATAATAGGATTTCTATGTGGTTCAATCGTCGTCCTCCACTTCGTCGTCGCTTTCCTTCATTGTGACGTGGTTGCCGAGTGGTCCGGTGGTCACAGACGCAGTTGCTTCTTCCACCTGGAAAGAAAGCTGGTAAGAAAACACCACACGCCCAGTAAGATTTCGCAGTTTGATTTGTCCGTTCGTTTAGCTTGGTGGTTTAGTGCGACGCCTTTCAACCGAGAGGTTGCAGGTGCGAAACTGGTCGCTAGCTGGCTGGTTGTTTCTTTGGGCAAGGCACTTTACGGACGTTGTTCGAACCCAGCGTATTAATGGGTTCTACCAAATTGAAGGAACGTGTCCATACACAGCACACTGCAATAGCTCCGGTAACCCGACAGTGGGCGCGAGGTGATCTGACGATTACCAGTGTGTTAAGCCCCTTGGTTTTCCCATTCACGGGGATAAACATGAATATCCTATCCTGTCCCATCCAGAGTTTCAATAAAAACAATAATTGCAATACAAAATAAGATTTTTCCCGGTTGTGTTGTGTGTTCCTGATTTAACGGATTTCCCGCATTGTGCTGTAAATATACATAGATATTCCTGTGTTTGATCAGCTTATAGCAAGACAGGCGCTACCTACACATTATACGCGAGAGCATGTGAAAATACAAAGCAACGTTTTAATACATGGTCTGTTGTTGTTGGTCAACCTACCAAAGGGAAGAGAAAACAAAACCGATTTAATGTAATGATCTACCTGGTTACATGAATACCAAATAGATTGTGGTGATGTGGTTAGGATAGGATATGATATTCATATGAATGGGAAAACCAAGGGGGTTTACACACATGGCAATCGTCAGATGATCCAAACATTCCTTTAATTTAGTAGAACCCATTAATCCGCTGTGTCAATATCTGTTAAGTGCCTTTCTCAAGGACACAACCGGCCAGCTAGCGAACAATTTCAAATCTGAAACCCTGGGCTGAAACGCGACGCACTAACCCCCACTGGGATCTAACGTAGGACTGGTTTCGGAAGATCCTTCTAGAAAATAGACCAGACATGTTCCTAAATACCACAACGTCAGCAGCTCATTGACTTAACGTGGCACATTAACATCTTTATCATAATAATTGATGCGTTTTTGCAAAGTTGACATTAAACTAAATTGAGTTGTTTCAATGTCTTTCGATTTTCTGTTGTTATCTGTTTTTAATAATAACAATAATGCAGCTCATTATTAATACAAAACAATAAAAATATAAACTGTGTCAGTGTGGTTGGTACTTACAGTCAATCGCTTGTGTACGCTTTCGAAGTTTTTGTTCGTTCGTACCCCAGTTACCCCTTGCATTTCAAAATCGTGGTAGAACTTCTTGAAGATTTTGATGAGAGTTTTCAGCTGGTGGAGATGGAGTTGTAACTCCGCTCTCTCTGTCAACCAAGCGCTCAGTACGTTGACACCTTTTTCATACCAGTTCTGTTGAAAATAAAAACGTTATTTTCTGTTTATGACACAATTTACCAAAACTTTGAGTCATGATTTTGATTTTAATCTGGAGCCATGCTGTTTATTAACCTAAAAGCAATTTTTAATTCTGAGTGTAAATTTCAGTATTGTAAATAATATAAAAATAGTGTAAATTTCAGTATTGTAATTGTAATGTGAATTTCAGTATTGTTACATTTATTCGAACTCACTAGAAAGAGAGCTTCCACAAAGAGCTCATCGGATATGGTGTCACGCAGGATGTCCTGGTTGGCACGGATGAAGTAGATGAAGTTGTTTGCAAGCTCCATCCCAGGTTTCTGGGGAGATTTGAGAAATTTTAATAAATCTTCGTTTTGATCATAGGAATGATGGGTGGTGTCAGGCCTTTGTGCGTTCGATTAAACCACAGATTCCGGGGACATAAAAGCTTTACAAGGAGGCACGAGCATAACAGTGACATATTGATAAAAAGTGCTAAGCAGATTATCAGTGTACATTGTCTTTAACAAAGCCTCAAATTAAACGACTAGTTTCCCCAAAACAGCCACATCCTTCACATTTAGCACGATAATGGAAAATAAATTATTGTTTAATTTTTGTGAATTTGATTTTTGAGGCTAGGTGAGGCGTGAGCATGAATGATAAACGTCAAGGGGGCGTGACTAAAAAAACCACTAAACAAAACTATTACTTCTAGGGCAAGTACATTTTCAGAACAAAACTGATAAATAATAATTTGAGTTAATTCTAAGAAATTTGGAAATAGCTTTGAATGAGTGAGAAACTTATTGTTTTTGCAGGTGCAGCAGGGCACCTAGCACTTTTTTATGCAACAAATGGGAAAAATAAAATATATTTAATCTTAATGCACTAGTTTCACCCCACATGAGTAAGGTATACAAAGAAAAAAAACATAATTTTTTTCAAATTTAATTGTTATAAACGAAATAACTGCAAATTGTCAAATTTTATTGTTATTGATGTTGTATTTAAAATGAAGTCTGACTGGTTAGACTAGTTGTTTAGTGCGACGCCTTTTAGGTGCAGGGTTGCATGTTTGAAACTGGTTACTAACCCAATGAATGGTGAGCACAATGTGATCTGACAATCACCAGTGTGTTAACCGCCTTGGTTTTCCAATTAACGGTGATAAACACAAATATCATATTCTCCTATCCTCTTAAGTACTCCAATATATTGTTAGTTGCCAAGACACAGGACTTGACAGGAGTCTTGCAAACCATAGATCACCAGATTCGATTCTTATTATCCCCGTGAAATATTTGCAACAAATATCCAGCTAGCTTACCGTGAGTGTAAAGAGTGAAGCTGTAAACGACCCTTCATCGTATCTTGATAACTTGGCTAACACTGATTCCAATACTTTGGTGAACTGTGTGAGGAATACATTGATTTCATTACACCCGTCTATAATGGTTAAATATTGCGCTCCAAGTGTTGATATTATAATACCCAATGCCTTTGTGTTAATGCAAAAATACAGTGAGTACTGGATAAATTACAAGCATGACCACCGTCATGAGTGCTCCAATCTAGATCCGAATATCTAGCTTGGGCCTGTAAAGAACTCACAAGATATATATAGCGGTAATTACCCTTTCTTATAGTGTGTTAAAGCAAATCATTACATGGGGGTTAACAGTGGGATTCAAACCCATGTCTCTTGGAATAAACCGAAGTATCCAATACAATATTATACGTAGGGTAAATATAGTTTTGCATGTAACAAGCATATAAGGTTTGTTTTTAAGAGCTAAAACAATAAAAATCGTTTAAACACTTCACGTAACTGGTTTTAACTCTTTCACTCCCGGCCAAATGCATTAATTCAAACATGCTGTCCCGCAGTGTTTTTTACAATTTTTAGTCATTTTCAAATTAGCACAGTTTTTCTAAAGTTTATGCTATGATTTAATATTTAGCATGGTTGGAAAGATAATTTATCCCTCATTTAAACAAGCTGCACATCTAAAATCTACCTCTAATAAAGAATATATTATGTAAACTTTAGTGAACACCACTTTTTATGCAAAGAAAATTCTGCTCGACTTTGAAAAATTTGAGGTGCACTGACAAACGAAATACTCACTTATTATTGGAATGCCCAAATGAGATGAAAATTGGAATGTAGATTGTCTAATAGTTTTTGTACTCAGGAAAATTCGAACTGTATTTCTATCTTCAGTAGTTTTTTTACTATTTGTAATTGAAATTTCCCTTTTTTCTGACTATATTATGAAAACTTGAACCAAAACGCATTGAAGTTTTTAGTTTTGTAGAACTAAAATAGTAAAAAGTATAAAAAAGAACAGTGAAGGAAGTGTAAAAAGGGCATACAAAACCAAACAAACGCAAATACTATATCCAATATTCTTCAAAGCAGGGCACACCGAACTAGCTAGTCTCGCCGCCTTTTTCTTTATCGTGCGCTCAGCAGGCCCAGCTGGATTCATGCTTTGGTGAACAAGAAGCATAACCGCCTGCTGCGAAAACGTCACCAACGCTCTCCTTTTTATCTCAACGGCACGAAATTCACAGAGAATGTAAAGAAAGACTTGCTTGACAAAAAGAGCTTCTCTGCAAGTTAACACGACTCCTATTGGCTGAGTTAGTCACGTGTAAATTCGTGTAAAATCGATAGAAATAAGAGGCGAAGCCTTGAAAAAGAAAGGCTATCACTCCTCGCATTTTTATTATTTCTCCACGATAATCACAGAGAATAAAATATAGGGTTTCCTTGATCGAATGAGCCATAGCTGAGGTCTCTACCATTACGCATTGCGGAGAAATCGTTTTTTAGATTTGCACCCATTTATGTACAGTCGGGATGCCATGTTTTACCACCAACTCGCGATATATGGCGAGTTGGGAGGGAAAGAGTTAATATCACAGGTTAAAACATACAAACAAGCTGAACCATTACAAATGTGCTTTAGATCCTGGTGTAGCCGACAAATGACAATCACATTTATTGGAACACAGACATCCACCCACCTTGTCAACTATCTGAGACTCCATCTGCGAGAACGCGGATTCCAGGACCTCGTCCACTTCCACGTGATAGAGATGTTGCGTGCCAGATGCGTCGTGTCCGGATGCACAGATCTTCACCGATTGTTTCCTGTGGAGGAAGATTATGTTGACACTGGGAGTTATGGGATACACATCATATTTGTATCCAAAGAGGGTCATACTTTTACCATGGGGCATTGTACTCTATAGGGGTGATAAAAACACGAATATCCTATTCTATCTTATATGATTTAAAATGTAAATATTTAAGATTTTTTAAGTAAAATTTTGACCCTATGGGTGGAACTATTTTCAGCAGGGATATATGGGTGATCATAGTCAAGTGGATAGGACCTGGTATGACAAGTGGTCAATTCGCATATTGACCACTTTTAGCACTATATGTATCAACGGGGAAGATTCGTAACACACCCGGCCCCCCAATGAATTCAAATGGATTGATCAAGAAGTTATATATTTTACACACTGCAATAGCTATGATAAGATGATGTTGGAAAATGATTTGGCCATTCCATGTGTTATTGGCGAATTACAATTGGAAAAAAATGAGATGAACCGTCTATGTAAAAATATATATTAGTCATAATCGTAAAGAAAAATTAGATACCATCCTATATATGGCAATAAAAAAGTTTCAATTCATTCCTACCTGCATTCCAAAGCCACATTGATTAAGGAGCAAATCTGCTGGGAAACCTCAAAATCAACCGATATTTTACACGATGCTAAAATCGCGTTGAAACGCTGGACTGTTCTGTAGATTAGAACTTGTGTTTAACATAATAAGATAACACAACATTGCTTTTTGAGGAACACTAGTTTAAACAGTGATACGCAGATGATAGTTCGTACCTTGACACCACACTTTGTATCATGTCGGATGCCATGAGTTTGAGTCGATGTTCGATATGGCAGGCGAATATGGCATCAGGCCAGTGCAGTTCACGAACAAATGATTGAAGAGCGTCAAGTTTCCATAGGACATCGTTAGCAATGGTGTTTTGCCCGGAGCTGGGAGAAAAATATTGAAATCTTATTCCATTTTTAACTTATTTTTAATCTACTTATTTCAATATTATCTATTAATAACCTATTTTTAATCTACCTTATTTAATATTACCTATTGATAACCTATTAAGATTATCTATTTTTAAACTACTTATTTCAATATAAAACTACAAAATTGGATTTTTGTTCCCAGACTAACAAATCGACTAAAACTAAAAGGAAAATTCATTTTCTCGTTAAATTCTCTGGTAGAGTAATTATCTCAATTAAAAAGTACTAAATTGGATTTTTCCCAAACTTAAAAATAAACATATTTTTTTTGGTGATTTTCTAAAATTTTTAACATAAAATTCTCCTACTTGCTAGCAGTCCATCCATCCTTCCCGAAGCCATGATGGATGGATTGAGCAATGGACGACTCCATGAGGTCGGTGTATCGGATGACAAGTGGCGCGAACGTGTCGCGCAGGTGGCAGTGGAACCTTCCGTCACGTAAAGTATCTGCGGTGGGAAGTTTTAAATTGTTGTTTTAAAAGTGTTTTAAATTGTGGGGGTTGGGACAAGCATGGATGCACAACTGAAATAAAAAATGTGGACAATCCGTTCCAGGAATGAACTATGGAGTTGTAATTAAATAACTGCTTTCAAAGTAATACTTTTCGGTTATTCCCACTACTAACTAGAAGTAAAGAAGAAGGTCAAAATTTTTGACTTCTAAGACTGAGTTAGTTTTTATGCATTAAACGACACTCGGTAATAACTCCAGTTGACCCGATTCTTTGGAGAGCTTTTGCATTATTATGGGAGGTCGGAATTTAGGTCATAAAAGGCCCGTTACTCCGGCTATTATGGATCTAGGATACAGCGGTCAAGTCGGAAAAGTTATTCGAACCATGCCAGTCAGTTGAGAGTTGAAAAGTTATCCCTAAAGTTGAAAGGTAAAAAATTATTGCAACGAAGCAAGCCAGATGAAAATCCATCCCAACCCCTCCATTCCACTCACGGTCGTTGATGAGATAGTCGTTGAGGAGTTGAAACAGCGGGAACGAGTTCCAGGTGTCCGGAGGTTGATTCTCGATCACCGCATCCATGTCAACCGCGAACAACGACCAGAATATTTCCGAGTGCTCCGTCATCAGGTCACTGAACCACGCGAACGCCTGGAAGGGACGTCGGTTGAATTTTTTATTTTAATTGGACGACTTTTTAAAATTGAAACTTTTGAAATTACGATTTCCTAAAGATTTTAATATTGAAATGAACTTATTATTGAATATAGAAAATGATTTTTAAAAATAACTTAATATTCATATGCATGGTCATCATTTTAATATTATTAATATACATGGTCACTTTAATCATCAATGGTATACTGCATTTAAGAGTGTAAAGTGTTCCTAATGCATTTGACTAATAACTCTAACCACTTATGATTAAACAATGTTTAATGAAATAAAATGTTGTTGAGTTTAATGTGACAAAATATTAATAAACCAGCGAACTTTAAACTGGTTAAACCATCATGCAAAAGGGAAACCCCCATACACCCACACAAGCAGTGAAACAACCCAGCAAACCACCCAATGCAATTGTGAAGACGCCTTTTATATTTGTGTTGATATAGCAGGAATTTTCATTGTAAATTGTTACCATTTGCCGACAGTTTGGTTTACTAGGGAATGTTTTTTAAAATACGTGAGCAAATAGCTTAGTGGATTAGTGCGGCCACTTTTAGCCAAAAGGTTTCAGGTTTAAAACTGGACACTGGCTAGTCAGTCGTGACATAATTAACACACTGCAATAGCTCCTGTAACTCCACTGTGGGCATGAGTTTACTATAAGAAGTACTTGTGAGCGTTTTGTAGACTTCCTCATTTATTCTTGTGATGATAATCACCCACGGGCTAACATCCCTTGCGTTTTTTCATTCACAGAGATAAACATTAATATCTTATCCTATATGATACTCTAATCAGACAGAACAATGTAATATAAACGTGGGGGAACAAAATAAGCCATATCACTAATTAATAGATGGTTAATATAAAAAAACTCTTATATTTAAAAAAAAAACTATTTATTCTGCTTTATCACATATGAGGTCTGTGGTAAAGACATCAGCACCATTATATATTGCACACAAAAGCACAAACTAGCATGCAATGGATCACAGCACCAAGAACAATCAGTAACTTACCTCTTTCCCCTTTGATTGTATGAAAGAAATGGAAATATATGTGATAAATAGAAAGCAATACGAGCAATTACATTGGAAGTATGGATGATTTCACAAAAAAGCAAATATTTTGGCCGTCGTAAATCATTGCAATTTAAAAAAGACATTTTTATTAAAAAGGTAGCTTTTTTAGATTAAACAAACCTATATCTTTGAAAAATAGCAAAAGCAAGCGCTTATTTTAATGGTCCGTTTTAAATATAAATTTCTTTATATCTAATTAAAGCAAAACCCTATATTTAGAAAATCCATTAAAACATTTTTATTTTCGGTGTGTATAAGTCTATTGTTTTCAGTATTTAATTAACATGACAGAACCAATATATCACTGTGAAACCGTTTGTTGCTTTGCTACTTCCAAAGGCATACGAACATCTTGAGCATGTTGTACATATGCTGGACAGATAGACAATTTACAAATACACGTAAAAGGAATCAATACTCAAAACACAAATTACAAAAGCATAGATTTTCTTGATTAAAAATTGATTTTTATGGGTTCAACGTTAAAATGGAAACCATATGATTAGATTTGCGATGTAAGAAACACGTTTATGATTCTGGTATTAAGATATTTTTTTTATTATGACCTTTATTTTTTTTAAAACTTACCTCAAAGTGATGTTCCTCATTCTGCTGTAGAACATCAATGCACAGCTCTGCTAAGTGGATGGTGACTTGCAATCTTTTCGATTGGGAGTCGTTTAAACTTTCTGGTGATACAACAAAGTTTAAATTAATTGTTGAAAGTTGTTCATAAATATGATGGTTCCACACAACACAGAGCTGCCCACTTCGAAACAAAAATGATGTAGCAAATGTTGGGGAAATATGATGCAGTAAATATTGGGGGAACATGATGCGGCAAATATTGGGAAACATGATTCAGCAATATTGGGGAACTTGGTGTAGCAAATATATTGGGGGAACATGATGCAGCAAATATTGGTGCCTTGATATTGATCACTGTGGGACTGTTTTACTTGCAAAAGCACAAGCAATGGCAGACAATAGCTACGGAATCTTAAAGTATGATATATTAATGACAGATATGTTGCATTCTGTCTATTATCTGGTATTTAACAATGTTGGTAATTGGTTTGATCTTCCCTGACCATTACAACACAATATCTCTACCCAACTATTCATACCAAATAACTTGCCATTAAACACACTACAGCATTGCACACCACTATAAGTAAAGCATCTTTATCTAAAGGATATGTAACAAAAGTCACAAAATGAACGATCTCAAAATAAAGGTCCCCCTAACAAAATAATTATAATAATAATTAATATCCAATCACTTGCTCAAAAACATAATACTTGGAATAGGAAAGGAAACCACCGATAAAACATGAAACGAAGCCAAATCAAAAATGCAAAGCCTCACTACTTAGTAATCCATAAATAAATGAATATTTAATGGACTACATCACGCACAAAACCTACTCTGATCTCCGTTGGCAGGTTTGGCTTTGTTTGAATCCTTTTGAGCCGCTTGGAAAATTGGGGGTTATTTACAAACGGTGGAATCATTAATTATGTGAAGTTGCTCTCAGTTTTTCAAAATAAAAATTAATTGGGTAATTTTGTCGTGGGAGTTTGAACTTAAATTGCCAAAACGAATTTGGAAGGCAATAAATCATAGAGTATAAGAGTTCCACGTAAGTTATGATATGGAACTATATATTGTTTAATTTTTTTTCTTAATTATACATTTAAGCTGTAAATGTTCCAATTTAAATCTGGGATTCTAGAGAAAAAAAAGAGTTGGGGAAACAAAAATGTGGATTGCTGTGATAATGTAATGAATGATAAATAATCAATTGACTCGTAATCAACAATGCCTCTTATCAATTTTAACAAAACACATCCTTTGACAGGGTGTATTTAGCGATACGGGGATAATAAATTCAGCTGAAATAAAGAAATTTTCACATTCTTTGACAGGGTGTATTTAGCGATAGAAAAAAGAAATTCTCAGAAAGAGATATTTTTGATGCAAAAAATGCAAAGATAGAAATGACATATATACTTTGACCTACCATCGACTTTGGCGTATTCCGACACTCGAGAGTAGTTGACGAGCGCAGCTTCCTCGAGGCAATGTTTGATGATCGCTCGTACGTCTTCCGCTGGGACCGGCGTCACGATGTCACGCATCATTACCTTAACAAGTCAACCGTGAAATGAACATAGAAATATTCAATATAGACGGTGGGTGTTGAATGTCAGGGTGAGGTGGGGATGTGTATGTAATGAAGCAAAACGTGTTTAATTAGTTGAAATTAATGAAGTTTAAGAAGAGCTCTTGCGGAAAATTTTTTTGGGGATAAGTTCGTTAGGAAGTGATTAGCACTGCTAATGTTGTAACACAATATTTTGACGATTTTGGCGTTTTGCCTTGTTTTTAACGGGCGCAATTTCCAACCCATGATGGGTTTGTTAAAAAGACACTTTTTTTGTATATAAGTCTGTATATGTATCGGTGTAACTCTGCTCCATTTCAGCACTTGTTAAAAAGACCGCTTTTTGTATGTAAGTCAGTATAAATCAGTATATATAACAACCGCGGTTAACCATTCAACCCCACAACTTCTCCGTTTCGCCACTTACCCGTTCCAGCAACGACAATGTGGCTTTCAATGCACCTTGTGGTCGACCAAATGGGAAGCAATATCTGAAGTGTGTGATCTGGTTCATGAGGTGGCTCTTCAACTGCTCCTGGATCTCGTCGAATCTCTGTTTCTCATCCAGCGTGATTGTACCGATGCCATCCGGTCTGGGTTGGATCAATTAGTTGGACAATATGCAAATTAGATGACATCACGAATGACATCACTGGGATCAATCATGTTGGACAATATGCAAATTAGATGACATCACAAATGACATCACTGGGTTTAATCATGTTGGACAATATGCAAATTAGATGACATCACAAATGACATCACTAGAATCAATCATGTTGGACAATATGCAAATTAGATGACATCACAAATGCAGCATGTCACAAAATCACCAATGACGCAAAATTAGTTTTCATGACACTACCCAACCAGTTTGTGGCATTAGTATGAAACATAGGTGAAATCACTGGATAAAATGGAGTGTGATCAAATTAAATCTGATAACTAGAACCAGAAATACATTTTAAAGGGATTAATATTTAGGTTAAGTTTAAAAATACTACTACAGATCCACTATATGATAGAATATTTAACATTCGAACATATTGGTTTCTTAATTATAAAGTGATGGGGATTAATAGTGTTATTGCAAAATTAAATTCGCATGGAAACATTTGAAATTCTATATTTGAAAATATTGATTGTATAGAATTTGAGTATGTAATCTCAGATTTGGGCATCTCAATCTGTGATCTTGTTTGGCACACACGCACACACAGACACACATGTACGCGTGTAGAAACACAGAAACACACACACCATGCACACACAAACAAATAAACCTGGCAGCCCAATAGAAATACCTGTTTCCATAGATATGACTTGCGCAGAAAGCGAAACTATAATGCAGCAGAGTTGGATCAATCATGATTCCATTCCGAGCTCGATCCAATAGATCTAATTAATATTTGATGATGAAACAAGCTGAACCTATTTAACAGCAAGCCCGGTATATCGGTGATAATTACCGCGCAAATCTGCCGCAACGGTTACATCATTTTGGGAACCGGTTACATAATTTTTTAATAATTTTAAGTAGCAACCAATTAATGGGGAAGATTTAGTATAAAATAATGAAAAAGCTACAAGCTTTGTAAAATGATAGAAGTGGCTTAACCTTGCAATGCTTATACACACTTTCCCCCAACCAACTAATCATGATAACCAGCTTATGTGCTTTCCATAATAATAAACCAATTAATGGGAAAGATTTAGTGTATAATAAAAAAAAAAACTACAAGCATAGTGAAATGCTAGAAAAAGCACTAATGTTTATTGTAAGGTTTTAATTTCTACCAAGCAAGGTTGTTGCTTTTCATTGGAGAATTTTAATAAAAAAAATTTTAAACACGGGGTGGGCTACTTTTCGTTAAGTAGCTTTTTGGAATTATTCTATAGTTGAGGCCAAACAGTTCAAAATACCGAAATATCAAATACGCCAAAAAAACCTTTCTGTTCAATTCAAATCCAAAAAGCAGAATATTTATCATTGTTTTGTGTTCGAAAATCCAATAATCACTATTTTAAATCAATAGGATATAAATAAGTCATTCTTGTATCATCTTAATGCATATGTTTGACACAAATCAATATAGACGCAGGACTTATGATTTCCATTTTTTGTGTTCGCAGAAAAACAATATTCCAAATATTCCAAACCACTGACCTGCCAAGTAACATAGATGTCTGTGGCAGCCGCGAACGCCATAGCGAGCACAATATTCATCCAACACAAACACTTGGCCTGGAGAGAACCATCCCTGTTTGGATTATAAAGTGGAACTGGGTCAATATACCATCAGGTACAAAATATCAGGGGTTTGTGTATCCTAGTGGGTGGGAATATATAGTTGGTTGTCTGTCCGGCCAGTTAGCTATTTTGTCTGTCCAACCAGAAAGTTATTGAATTGAAAACCAGGTGCGAGTTATTCTGTTGTAAACTTGGCAGACATTCTCTGAACTCGGTGGTGCTATTTAAACATGAATGTCCTGACAGCGTTCTTTTTGGTAAATGTGCATATGTGGCACAATATCAAAGTGTCTGGCTTTTATCATCAGCTTATGTTTACATTCTTGAATTGTGTTTAATCCTAATATCCTAAAGCTTGTATACAGATGACTCAGCTAAGTCAGATTTAGACCAAAATGGCTTAACCTTGCAATGCTTTGACACACTTTCCTTTAAGGTTTTAACCAACTTATCATGATAACCAGCTTATAGGCTTTCCATAATCCAACTTACAAGACAGGAATAACTTTCATTGAGTCGGTGGTCCAGAGTTAATCGCTGCAGCAATTCAAATAAGCTCGAGTGGTCATATCTGCAAGGATCAGCTGATATGTAATCATCCATACCGTGTTTGCGGGCTCTGTCCGCATCTGAAATAAAGTAATATTGAGAAATAGAAATAAAATAATCTATAACTCTATATTTTGAATTTGTCACACATGATATACAGATAGAATAATTTTTAATAAAAATATTTTTTCTTTCAAAAAAAAAGTTTTAATGTAGTTTTTTAATAATCTGTAGAAATGAAAAACACTAAATGCTGTGGTTTATTCCCTGTTCAGTGAGACGATGGCATATTTTACTCTCCTAATATATCCCAGTATTAAATGGAATAAAGTATAGAATTGTATTAGAAGTAAGAAGAAAATTCCATTTTTATTAATAATGTACATTCTGACATGGCCTAATCCAAGTGTTTTGCTACTTATAAATAAGAAAATATGTAGCAGTGTTTCTTTTAAATTGCAATAGCACTGGTATTCCAACTGTCAGCAATCGAATGTTACATAAGGCTCTTTGTTTTTCACCCTTGGGAATAAACACTCTTACCTTGATTTGAGAACAGTAGAAACATATGCAATGAGTCCATTATACAAAGGATTAATTAT
Source organism: Ciona savignyi (assembly GCA_000149265.1). NCBI lineage: Eukaryota > Metazoa > Chordata > Ascidiacea > Phlebobranchia > Cionidae > Ciona > Ciona savignyi. The sequence continues at coordinate 227,373 of CH002331.1, forward strand.
TCAGCACACAACTAATTAGATTAATGGAGCCACAAGAAAAATCGACATTACATCGTAGTTTTTAAACTAACGATGTTACAATTAATAATATAAAACATTTAAATTAAGTAGAAGACGAGTACATTGCCCACTTAACAAATTTGAAAACTAAACTCGTAAATAAATTAATAAAATTATTTTTAATTGTAAATTAATTCTGCAAATTTACTTGCTAGTAAAGTTTTCAGGTAACTTTCAGGGCCAAAAATCCATCAAATTTCGGGCGAGTAAGAATTTACTTGCGTGTGGAAGCTAACGCGAGTAACCTAAATCTTTAATGCGAGTAACGAGAGTAAACATGGCTCGCAACTGTGGTTTGTATGATGTAACAAGTGTTTAAATTTGTTATTGTAACACTCTCGCATTATGATTTTTATTTGCAAGAGTATTCACAAGGATTTTTGGCCCTGAACTTTGCTTTAATTTATTAGTCTAGCTAAAAACTGTTAATATATGATTCCGAAACTCACAGAATTGAGAGATCGGTGCATCCAGTTGACCGTGTTTGCCGGCGCTGAGTTTCTGCACTTGGGTGGGAGGGACAGGTTTGTGGGACTGCCCCGTCGCTCTGTACATCGCTTGCACCCACAATATCCGATCCTGCTCGTCGTCACTGGGAATTTAAATGATTATTTTAATTTTTGTTGCAAAACATATGGGAATGTAAGATTATCTGGCTAAACTATGAGAAAAATCTGAAACGGAGAGAATTATAATTTTGCTTTGGTAAATCTTTTAATAGGATTATTCATTTTTTGTTTTAACTTTTGATTGAAATGACGAAATTGGTTTAGACAATCTTGTTTAAAAAAAATCTGATATTTGGTCGAATATAAGCGTGCGTATCTTTTGTTTTGCACTGAAAATTGCAGAACTGGCAGCATAATAGTGTTTATTTACAATTTATGGCAAAAATATAAGTTTGGTAGCATTTGCCAAAGCTCAACTTAATTTTATAATTATAAGTTTTTAAATATTGTCGTTTTGCCATCTTTATTATGTTTCTTGACAACAAGTAAGTTGGTTTTATTGTCATATGTGTTTTAAAGCACCAAAAATAAAACTAAACTTAAAACTAAACCGTGACAAAATAAGGTTATCTCAATGTTTAATACAACAGTTTTTTACATGATGTTCTCGAAGTATATATAAAACATATAGCAAAACACTTTTCACTGTTTCAAACAAGCATTGGTCAATATTTGCTAATACCAGTATAAAACCTGTGTTGGATATAATGATTGATATCACATATTTAACCACATTTAAAGGCCCACAAACCACTTTATATAATAGCAGCATGTTAAGTGCTTTGCCATTTGCATTATTGATTTATGCAGAGAATAAAACATGGATTATAATATTTATAAACTATGGAGTCGGCAAATTACAAGTTTTACTCTTGCTCTGAGGTAAGTGCCAAAAGGAAGTTGGTATATTAAGATCTTTAGTCAAATAAATTTAAGTTCCTTACTAGTTCTTTACTGTGAAATATACTTGAATAAAGACTTTTAATCATGTCTGTATACATTTCCACTTACATAATGTATTTAGTTAATTAGAGAAATGTGTTGTTCCATTTACAAAACGTTGCCAAAGCAACAAAATATTGCCAAGCAATTTCCCAAAAGTAATGTTTACTTAGTTACTTAGGGAAACTGACAGATTATATTAATCTTTGGTCAACCCCAGAACTAAGCCTAACTCCAACCCTATGTTTAAAACTAACTCTAATGTCCTAATCTTCATTTTAGTGTGCGGTTTTCCTCCTTCCCTCCTTTTAGTTTCCCCATAAATTAACAAGGGGAAAACTGCAAACTAAAATGAAAATAATGACATTAGAGTTAGTTTTAAACATGAGGTTGAAGTAAGGGTTAGTTCTGGGGTTTAGATTAGTGTTTAGGGAATGGTTAAAATTAATTTCCATAGCTTTTAGTGAGCAGTTTCCCTTCTTTCCGCTTTTCCTCCTTAGTGTTGCCCGTAAATTAACAACGAAAACACAAGAAAGATAAAAACCTCGCAAACATAACAGAGTCCCCCTCCTTGACAGCATTGAAGAAAGCTCTTCCTCCTTCGTGGTCGAGTTCAGGGACTGTGTAGTCGACTGTGAAGCCATCGAGCTGCATCATCTCGTTGGGTTCCGACTTCCGCTCTTGGTAGCTGCACATTGCGAAGTTGTACTGGCTTACCTGGGTGGAGGGTGTTGATATTTGGGTGATTTTTTGTGGGTTAAAATGAAGTTTATGGCAGCTAATCAAAAATAAAGGGTTGTATCATGGCCAAAAATCCATAAAATTTCGGGCGAGTAAGTATTCACTCGCGTGTGGAAGCTCTTGCGAGTAATGATAGTAAATCGTTTAACGTAAGTAACAGGAGCAATTATAGACTTCAGTATTTGGAAGCGCCCTTTTAATATTAAAAAAATTCGCAATGATGAGTATTTGTTTTTTAATCCTTTATACGTCAGTTAAATATTTTTGGCTCTGTTATGAAGTGTGTCACTTAAGATTTGTAGGCCTTGGTGAGCCTTACTAGTCCAGGCATTACTGTGAACTTGCTTTATTATTGTAAGTATAATTATTAAGGATATTAATACATTGTTCCTGGCCCTGGCAATCACATGGTTGATTACTTGGGGTCACAGGACAATAGGGCACTAGTAGCATAGTTCAAAGTGCAACAATACATGTCACTCCACACTAATCCGTCAAGCTTAATGTATTATGAATGGGTTTTTAGAACCAACAATGTCAAGCACAGCTGTTCAACAACTGTATTACATCACTGTGGTGATGATACTGCCAAAAATCCATTACATTTTGGGTGAGTAAGAATTTACTTGCGTGTGAAAGCTCACGATAGTGAACACAGGTAAATCTTTCACAAAACTAACACAAGTAAATATTTCACATTAGTAAACTTACTAGACATACCATGGTTTTAGAAGCAATAACTTTAGTCATGAATAACTGTACGTGTCTAAAATATAATCATCAGTAAACAAAAAAGGAAAATATTATTCATTATGTTTGAAAATATGACAAATGGCCACCTGAACAAGAATGAAATATCTTCGCTTCCATTTCTTCCACACAGAGCGACCCTGCGCCCACAAATACCCACAATGCTTCATGTTTAAGGGGCGGTCCATTCGGACGGCCAGTTTGATGCGAATCTGGGTTGGAATTTGGTTAAACATTTGATGAGATCGACAACAGCACGGTAAAAATGATTAAAAAAGATTAAAAATATTGCAAGGATTTTGCAGGATATGAAAGTGATAAAAAAGAGAAAAAAAATAATATAAAATAAAAAGATAAAATAATAAGTAAACTATAGAATAATCAAGGCATATAACACATCACAAATACTGGTACCGGTATTTAAACTAACGATATCTAAAGATCGTATCTAAGCAAGACCAGTCGTCTTATACCTGCTGATCTGGACTGTTCTTGGCCACTTGCATATGATACCATTCCGGAGATTTTGGACTGTTTGGGGTGGGATGGAGGACAACCTGACAAATGAGTCATTTTTTTATTTATTTTATACCATTTAAACCAGTTTGTGTGACTTTAAGTGACTTTATACACTTGGTGTGACTTTAAGCTTGGTGTGACATTTTAGTTCATGTAATGCAATATCATAAGTAAAGGGGCCGAATAGCTTGGGGGGGGGTTAGTGCGTCTGTCGTCTTTTAATCGAAGGCTATTTGGTGTTTGGCCGTAGGTAATTGGGTGCGGAACGGGGAGGAGACGGTTTGGGAGCTGTGGGAGGGGGGGGGGCGGGGGAGGGGGGAGAGGAGGGAGGGGGGAGTGCGAAGGAGGGTGTGGGGGGGGTGGCGGGGGGGGGGGGGGAAGGGGTGGGAATCGGGGGGGGGGGGGGGGGGGGGGGGGCGGGGGGGGGGGGGGCGGGGGGGAGGGGGGGGGGGGGGGGAAGGGGGGGAAGGGGGGGGGGGGGGGGGGGTGGGGGGGGGGGGGGGGGGGGGGGGGGGGGGGTGGGAGGGGGGGGGGTAGGGGGGGGGGGGAAAAGGAAAAAAAAAAAAAACCGCTTTGGCGGAATATTTTCACAAATCATCGACTCTAAATAAGATAATTACTCTTGCAATTGGTAAGTGGAACCCCGTGGATAGCAGCGGTGCGTCGCGTGTGCGGCGCGGTAAGGAAATGAGGATATTTCCTGCCGTGCGCAAAACGTCGTCTGTGAATTGTACGTTTAACGTCGCGATTCGACTTTTAAATCAAACCGACTTTATTTGTACTGTTTTATGTGACCGGAAGTGACGACGAGCAACGTAGAGACTGTCGAAATTCATCTTGAAGTCCAAACTTCCGAAAAAAAAATTTTTTTAATTTTTTTTGAACAAGAAAACTGGTCGTTTTTCGGACGAATATCGTCGAACAAATCACCCCCCCTACAAATATCGCCTTGTTGTTGCCCCCAGCACCTGCTGTGCCGTCCGTTGCTGATGTCACCTCGTGGGACAAGCACTCTTCTAGTGGTACAGACCATCACCATAAAAATAGCAACCATCCCGACCTGTAGTATCAATGATATGGCCGTTTTAACTATACGACCGTTTTTCGTTACAACGATATTCTATTTGAATAAGG
>CH002331.1:242993-268336 GCA_000149265.1 Ciona savignyi
GATTAATATATACATCGTGATTGATATATATTTAATTGAATGTAGAATAATATTAAAACATTGTTCCAAATATTTTTAAAATAAAAAGCATCTATGCGAAACAGTATAAAAATTAGAAATGATGTGTTTAATTCCACCATAACTGTATTTCCAATATTGAACATTCAACAATCGAAATGAAATGTTAAAGGAATGAAAGAGCGAAAGAGATAGGTAGTCATTGAGTCACAGGAAAAAGATAAAATAAGAAAATAAAAAATACAACAAATTATTTAAGAAATTAAAACAGATGTACAAGTACAATTATACTAAAATTCTAATGGGTTGTTGGATCAAACCGTCAAACGAAACGTATAAGTGTATGCTTAAACCAAGAATCAAAGAAGTTTTAACTCTATTAACTGCTGCCACATTCACAGTGAAAAAACATTAGGCTATAAGCCCATACGACCTGGGCTATGTCTATCTAATCCAAACCATTGTTGTTACGACTCTCCACAAATGTCTGCCTGTTTCACACGAGCACACAACACAACACTTCACTTGTTTGTACTGCTCAATCCAAACACAAACGACTTAAAGCCAAGGTTTTTTATTTTGTTTACAAAAAAGCTCTAACGCCATCTTCTGGAAAGAGTAATCATTTGGATTTCTATTGTGATATTTATTTTAAAGAACAATAGAATGTTAGACCTAAGGGTAATCTAATCGAAAAAGGCAAGTTGGCAAAGTAATTATGGGTTCCCTTTAATTTCGAATGAAGCACATGTTGATTCTACTACGTTTTCTTTCTTGTGTTTGTAGGTTATTAAAGATTGTCCGGCCCGTTGGTCTAGTTTAGTTTAGTTTATTAGTTTCTTCATTTTTTGCCCTAGTATTTAAAAATGGCAAGCGAATATAATAACGACACGGGAACAGGAAAAGACGGCAAAACGAACAGTCGTTAAAACACGTCATTGAAAAAAAAAGGATATAATTTAATAAATATAGCGGACGCGGCCGCCAAACCTAGGCGAAAGAACAATAATGTGCAAACAAAATTTAATTAAAACCAAACGATATAAAGCCCTGAAGAAAAGTGTCGCGGTAAAGCGCGACCAGTACTGAGGGGGAGCCGGCTTTAGGAGAAGGTGTGGCCCGAAAGCATGGACCAGAGTGGAAAAAGAAAAACCCCCTAAAATGAAATTCCACTAATGTCAGATGACACTATTAGTTTCAAGCACACTTACCGGGGCATATTTACATTAAATATTATCATTAAAACACACAAATTGCATAACACTAATGCATTTGATACTTATTTAAAAGTGTGAAAAGGAGCACTACAGTAGTGCACCATAGATAACAAAAAACAATTAAAATAAATAAATAAGTAAATAATAAAAATAAATACATAATTAATTAGCGAGCCAAAAAAGGATGGCTAGAAAATAAAAAATACTAAAGATTGCAGCAAGAATCCGATTATATGAAAGCAAATTGGTTGTGACATGTTAGTTTAATATTGACTGCCATATTCATCTGAAGATCACACCACCAACTCTCGAACAGATAATTTGAGGAGAAAGAGGCCACGAAGAGAAAACGGACGACCTTCTCCTTGTAGAATAAATTTCGATGTCCGGATATCTGGAACAATAATGTCTTGGCAGTATGGTTGTAAAAATGCTACAAGACAGTGAAGAAATAGAAATATAGATACAATAGATAGATTAGATAAAAACAGGTTAGGAGACAGGGTGGTGTGCAATCAGATGGTGGAAAAAACATTTAAAAACCAAAAAGAAGTAATAAGATTAAAGTGACAAGCTTTAAAATACAGCTCTGTTAGGGCCGGCAAAAAACTATTTCACAGAAAAAGAAAACCAAGTGTGCCAACGGCTTACCAAGTAACAGAACACTGTAATAAACATCATTGTAAATAAAACTTGTGGTTGTGTAGACAAAATCAATTTTGATAACATGCACAAGAAGTTAAGACTGTGATTTCACATGGTGATCATAATTTAAAATGAACAAAATCTGGAAACGCGTGCATATAATTTTATTAGGGAAATCAACATGTGAGAACAAGTGAATAAAAATGCATGCAGGTGTAAATATATGCAAAAGGATAGATAAGGTAAAGTAGATTAAGTGGGATTTATTTTGGAAAGGAGAAAATAAAATTTTAACTTACACATGGGAATTCTTAAGTGTTTAACTTTCTTAAGTGTCTAAAAAAAAAAAAAAAAAAATTATTTGGTGTAAATATTAGAGAAACTAGGGAAGCGGATGAGGGTCTTCCTCTAACGGTTAAGTGTGTCGCCTTTCAATCGAATACTCCACGTTACTCCACGGGGAAATCCTCAAAATATTAAAATTATGGGTAAATATAAACCACTAATTCCATGTATTTAAAACAGCTAGACACTTAAAACCAACTCAAATAGATAGTGAATTTCAATGCGAACAAAATACAGCATAAATTAAAATATTCCCGTTTATTCCGAAAATCGCGTAAAAATATAATAAACAATCCAATATGCTATCTTGCGAGAAAATATATTCTAACATGCAAGATATCAATATTCAATTATCGTAAATACTTCATTCAGAAGTCATGAATATCAAGTTTGGTTAGATAACTCGGCAACCATTGTCCGACCGATTAGCTTGACTGGTTAATGCGTCACATGTTATAGCAGAAGGGTTGTAGGTTGCAAACTGGTCACTAGATTGTCGGTTGGGTGCTTGAGAAATGCACTAAATTGACATTGCATAAATCCAGTGGAATGATGGGTTCTACTTGAAGGAACGTTTCAATAAAACACAACACAATGCAATAATTGTATAACCCGACGGTGGGCGCGAAGTGATCAAACTCGTCGTTAAAAACACGTCATCAAACAAAAAGACGTATAAATATAAAAAATAACTGACGCTTTCCCCAACCCTGAAATAACTAATATTCTAAAAGTGGTTGTTTTTCAATAGGGGGTCGGGGCGGTGATGACTCCTGGTCGTTTCGGATGAATCGGTCACCTACTTTCCAGTCGTCACGATATATAACGTACATGACTGTGAGCACAAACCCCAGACAAGCGAGGCCAGCCACGTTGAACATAACAGCGTGTGGGTTGAGGGTTCGATACTTTGAGTTGTCTCTGAATGTAGAAGCGTTCAATGTTAGTGTATTTCAATATTTTGTATATTCTCACAATAATAGATACAATTACGTGTACTATAGGAAATTACGGCAAAACGACACCCGTCAAAACAATACCGAAGATGGCTGAAAAAAAAAACAACAAGCGAAACAGTCATGAATACTAATATAAAATTATAGATTTAACCAATACAAACGGTTTGGACAAAAATGGAACATAGCTAACTTTGAGCGTGAACCAAAATTAGACTTTTTGTAATAGGGTCCAAGTTTCGACTCATAATGGTTGGCTCATCCATAAGACCCTTTTTATATATAATTGGTATATTTCGGTCACACGATCGTACAATATTTTGCCGAGGTCAGCATTCTAACTTGTAATGTTGTGCCTGTCTGACCTCGTGTGGACAAGATATGTTAAAATATATATCGTCTTTCTTGATTCCGGAAGCAACCGCGTTAAAATAGGTTGTCGGTTCCCTATTTTAATACGTATGCAAAATGTGAAGTTCGTTACTAGTTTCTTATTTTACGTTTACGAAACGGTTAAGAAAATTTGTTTCTTGCTTTATTCATTAGGTATGAACGGGACCTAAATTCACCTCTCCCGGCCCTAGGGTTACTTTACTTCGGTAAGGTGTGAACAGGCCCGGTGCTAGGAACCGCGGGGCCCAATTAGAAATGTGATGGCGGGGCCCCTACTCTTCATAGCAAAATTTATGGGTGTTAATATATCATAAAATACATACCAGTACATACAAACTACAAAAATAGACATTTAATACTTGCTATAAAACAAATTAAAGGTGGATGCTTATTTACGATATATTGTTTTACTTCCAAACTTGTATATTGTTTAGCAATCATATTCATTATGACGTAACAGACAGACACAGAAATATAAATTTGACTTAGTTACGATGCATAACAAATTGATATTATAATAAAGAATATTATTTCACTTTTTATTTTACGTTTCAGTAGTATTTTAAACCTCGTAATACAGAAATACCCCCGCTAGCGCGGGGCCCCTTCAAGGCGCGGGGCCCAATTTGATCTAATCGGTCAAATCGGCCTAAAACCGGCCCTGGGTGTGAACTCAAAAGGCTAGGTCTGAGCTGCGAGAATCGCATTACCCTGTGGTAGTGCGGTTAACCAGCGCTGTCTCCAGTCTCACCACTGGAGGGCGTGAATATAGGTTTTCGGGTTACCTTAAACAATAGAACCCCTCCCTACGTGGCTTGCACGCTGTGGAGAGATGCCTGCGAAAGGTGTCTCTTGCAGCAACCACATACTAGGGAAACCTCCCCCAGTGGATTAATTTCCACATTGCACGAGGGGATCGGCCTAAGGCCACCAACTCGCATTAAGTGCACAATTTTGCTTTTTTTTGGCTAACCACAAAAAAATAATAAATACGAAACGGAAACGGATATTCGGATAGATGAATACAACTGAAAATACAAGGCACATACACAGGCAAAGGTGGTAGGTAGTATTTAGAGTTTTAAAAAAAGTTCTTACATGCTGAGAAACAGGTCGTCAAGAATTCCGGTTAACACACTTGACGCCAGCATGGTCAAGAGAGCAAACGAACCATATCTCTGAATCGTGAGGTACATCGACCGCACTGGACTGTTGTCCCATGGATATATCAATATGACGCAACCTGCAAATAACTGGAAACAAGCAAAAATAAAAGTTAAACTTATTTTTTTGGTTTAAACAGCCTGAAAAGTTTCATATGCCTATACTGTAATACGATATCAAAATATTTTTTTCATCCCGGAGAATGGAAAACGCATTGGATGTTATTACATGGAAGTTCGTCTGACTACTCTAGCCTGCCGGCGAGTTAACGGGGCTATTTCAGTGTGTTGTATATAATTAAAAAGTTTGTTTAGTTTTAGTTCAACCCATCAATCCATTAAGTTCAGTCAATGTTTTCTAAGTGCCGTGCCCGAAGACACAACTGTCTAGTGAGTTTTAATTCTACAACCTGTCCGGCCCGTTGGTGTAACGGTTAAGTGCGTCGCCTTTCAATCGAAAGGTTGCAGGTGCGAAACTGGTCGTTAGCTAGTAGGTTGTGTCCTTGGGCAAGGCACTTTACGGACATTGCCTGAACCCAGCGGATTAATGGGTTCTACCAAATTGAAGGAGCGTGTCTATCATATACAACACACTGCAATAGTTCCGGTAACCTGACGATGGGCGCGAGGTGATCTGACGATTGCCCGTGTGTTAACCCCCTTGGTTTTCCCATTCACGGGGATAAACATGAATATCCTATCATATATCCTAACCTTTCGACTGTTGGAAAACTCCGACTCTCTAACCGGGTTAGATACCCGGCCGGACAATCAGATTAAAGCAAGAACAATTCCGGCCATAGGCCTACGTTGAGTAACTTGAGCACAAATTGTTATTATGAGTGATAGGCTACTAAAAATACCCCATTTATAAAATCACTTTATTGTAATTAATTATTTAAAGGAAGTGAGTGTTATAACCTTACAATGGCGTAACATAGTGTGGATTGTAGCGCTTACCTGTGCAATTAATCCCACCACTGTAGCCATGCCTAACCAGCTATGCAGTGTATACATGTTCGCATAGTGCATACTTGCATGGTAGAGAAATACCGTTGTTACTCCTGAATACAGAAATAAGTGAACTTAGAATCGCTATTCTCGTGAATAGAAAAACTAAAGAGGCGTTATCACACGAGCAATCGTACCAACCCTCAGATTACCTGAGCTACTGCAGTGTGCTAAAAATCTTGCTACAGTTTTTTTTTTATTATTATACCATTTGGAATTAAGAGTTGTTACAAAGAGTTAAATTAAAACTAATTCCTGTAAATTGATTACAGTTAAAAGTATCTAGGTTTAGTGGACATTATACATACAGAAACTTACCGAATACAGACAAAGTAGCGACGACGAACATAAGAACAATGTAGATCCATTGTACCACTGATTTATTATAGCAGGAGCAAACCCGATATATCAAACATCCTGGAACATGTAAGGGTATAATTACGTCATAGGCCTAACTATACCATCTCCGAATTTTTTTTGTTTCATCCAACATGCATAGATGCCATGCCGACATGCTGGCCCGACCGAATAACTTAGTTTAGCTTTTAGCCTTCATAGAGAGATGGGGTGTAGACTCAAAACGGTCGCTAGCCTGTTAGCTTTGTCCTTAACCACAAGACTTGTTCTGCATTGCTTAACCCAGTAGATTAATAAATTCTACTAAACTAAAAGAACGCATAAACCATACAAAAACACTCGGCAATAACTCCGATAACCCGACAGTGGGCGCGAGATAATATGACAATTGTTTATTGTATATAACGCCCTTGGGTCCCATTCACACGGATAAACATAACTACTATTTTGTTCTCCATGGTCAGACAATAAACCAGTCACTTCATATAACTAATCGGGTTTGTCTGAGCGGACGTTGTCTGAACCAAATGATTAATTAGACTAGTCCTTATTATATTCCTTATTAGAGGGAATATCGATGACTTTCCTATCTGCGTCATATTCCACCATTAAGAAACACTGGTTCAACTGTCACCCCAATAAGCAGACTGACGTATTACGTTCTGCGTTTTGCATTGGATGGTTTGTACGCGATTTCCTACATTGAAGCCTTTGGCTACTCATACCTTCACCGTACAGGAATAATGACAGAGCCATACACACTGGGTGGACGTTAAATTCCCTGTTTCTTCCATCCCATACAATTCCTCCGTTGTACACGCAGTCCCACACAACCAGTAACGTAATCGCGAGAAGTCCCCAAAACTGTAATGTTTGTATATTTTGATTGAACATTGTAAGCTTACAAGGACACAATACAAATACGAATCGACCACAAAACCCGGAATGATGATAGTTTGAAACCAGTCTTTGGGTAGTTGGTTGTTCTTTGGCAAAGCCCGAGAACATCACCCGAAACCTAATGGTTTAATGAATTCTACTAAATCTAAAGAAAGGTTGTTTTAAACATGTTTTTTTAAAACTCAATGTTTCTTCGGTAACCCGACTTTGGGCGTGAGGTTATCTGACGATTGCTCGTGTGATAGCGTCCCCTGCCTTTTTTCATTCACGGAAATAAATCAGAAATATCGCCTTTTAAAAAGATCTGTTGGTTAGACGATTAAATCATTGATCAAGAAACTTCCGAAGCCTATGGACTACTCAAAACTGAGAAAACGTTTTAATCGTACACAACACACTGTTCAGGTTATCGGTTGTTACAAAATAATCCATGTACATGCGAAACCGCTGATGGCTTCGTCCACGAACTATTGTAAAATGGGGTTGAATTGACAATATACAGTAGAGTAAAGTAATATGACGTACATACACATACCTGTGACAAACCAACAAAAGACCATAATGTCGTCGTTTTGGTGCAACAGTTTTCTTTAATTACCATGTTTTAACCTACAGCTGGTTGCTCATGCCGAGACTGTGAGACCATATAGTGATATCATAGACGGTGTTCGCGGAAAGCAGGTAACTGTGTGGAGATGAAAGAGAAAATACCTTCCTGTTAAATGATTAATTACCAACTGTTGGTTACCACGTTTTTAATCAGCACTGCGTATAGGAGAAACAAAGTTTTTTTTATTACCCTGTATCATTGGATTGACGTGTCTAATTGGGAAGGTTAGTTTGTGCAAATGCATGACTTATATCGGAAGGTTCTAAACCTAAATCCTACGCAAGAACAAAAGAAAAGGGTGTAAATTCTAAATACAATCGAAGCGTCTTTTAAACATGGGCAAGTTAAAAACATATTGAACAAAATACTAGAGAGTGTCATTCACGTGTTATAACCATCGCTTTTTATAAGCCACTTTGAGTGCTGTCTATTTGCCTGTGTAGGCAAAAACGATCGGGTTACCTGGTTGCTTAATCACTTTTACGTTTATTAGACGATTGCGTATATTACCCAGCCATTGTTCAGTTTTAGTTTGAAAACCGTCATTAAAAATTTTGTTCCCGCCATCCTTTTCCGCACCTGCTACAATAAAATGACAAGTTCGAGCAATGACGCGTAATTCAAAATCCAAATAAAAGGAAGTCGTCCGCAAGCATACCGTAACTTAAAAGGTGCTGGGAGCCGTAAGGTACCATGAAAAAGATGTGTTAAACTCCAAACTTTAGAGTTTCCTTCCTGGGGAATTCCCTAGAATTGTACAACACTGATTTACTGTTTGTCCGTATTTGATTATCGAAGATTCATAGCGACCAAAGTAAATGACCAAATTAAAAATAAAATTATTTAGTCTACTTACTTAAGATGTTAAAAAATTAATCAATCTTTAATTACTCTGACAAATTGTAAAGGTATATTTTTCATTAAACGTATGACAGGGATGGCCTATCTTGTCCTCCAGAGATCTTGTACAATCTAGAATGATTGCTTAAATTAAAATAAGATTTCAGATCCATTAGAAAAATGATTTACGTTAAATCCCCAAAAGTAGGGTTTTATCCAAAAAATGTCCCTAAATCGGGGTAACGCTAAAAGGAGGGAAAGCGGAAAAGAGGGAAACTGATTACCAAATCTATGGAAGTTAATTTTAACCTTTCCCTAAACACTAATCTTAACTCCAGAACTAACCCCAAATCCAACCCTGTGTTTAAAACTAAATCTAATGTCATAATCTTCATTTCAATGTGCAGTTTCCCTACTTTCCTCCTTCCCGCTTTCCCTCCTTTTAGTTTTCTCCCCTAAATCGTCTACATAGAAAAATAAAATTGCATTTGATAACTCAAGGACCCATCAATTTGTGCTCGCTTAAACAAAACTGTTACAATCAGGTTACATCAATTAGCAATGTTATATAAAACGGTTTACGCCTGCACAAATCTTACAAGAGAATATTGATATTTATTGGTATGCGACTAAATATACCACTACATATTTAATACACAGTAGCTGACAGATGTAAAATTTTACACGTAATTAACATGTTAACCATTACTATATTTCAAAACTTCTCATTCTGCTTTAATAATTTAGGTAATTTCAAATTCGCATTACCATATAGAAAAATAGTGCATTTAAAATTTATTTACTTTCAAGGTACTCTGGTTTAGAAAATGGCGATAATTGCTGAGAATGAGAAATCTGTAATGATTGATCACAATTTATATACACGATCTGCATATTTTGGTACTATGTGCCATGATCAGAAAGTTTGCAATTACAAATTTGAGGATAAATATTTTGACATCATTTCTCCAATCATTGGAACTCCTGTCATAAAAGGAGATCAGATTTTTACACAAAATGGAAAAAGAAAACGGCGAAAACGAAAATGCCCGTTTACTGATGAAGAAATAAAGGCTCAAAATTATCATGAACAAGTATCAAGCATTGTGCAACCCGCGCTGCTGGTTTACAAACCTATTTTTGAATCTAACGTGCTTAAAAATGAAGAAGCATACCATAGAGAATGTTTATATAAAACTTCTGAAATCCCATGTTTAAAAGAAGATGAAAGAATTATGGAAAACTTCTGTAAATACCCGGTGGAAGTAAAATTGAATTCAGAGTTTTACCTTATACCAGCAAAATCCAGTTTTTTAATGTCAGATTTAAAAGAAATCGGAAGTTTGGTGGATGCTTGCAAACATAAAGAGAAATTTAATTGCATCGTAATGGATCCCCCTTGGGAGAATAAATCTGTACGACGAGGGAAAAAATATGACTGGTTGTCCTTAGAGGATATCAAAACTATACCACTTCCAGACTTAGCAGCCCCGGAATGCCTTGTTGTAATCTGGGTCACCAATAAACTTAAAATTCTGAATTTCGTTAAAGAAATACTGTTCCCATTTTGGAGAGTAGAATTCATCACTGCATGGTATTGGGTTAAAACCACGAAATTCGGAAAACCGGTTTTTCCTTTTGAGAATTTGCATAAAAAACCATATGAAACTATGATAATTGGAAAATTTAGTCCAAAACATAAAATGGACCAAGCTAGTGATTCGGACATTAAAGAACTTGTAATATGCTCTGTTCCCTGTGCCATACATTCCCATAAACCGCCACTGGAAGCTGTACTGAAAAGATATGCAAACTTATCAAAAGATGCAAAATGTTTGGAATTATTTGCCCGAAGTTTGGTACCGAATTGGACCTCTTGGGGAAATGAGGTACTAAAACTGCAAAATACTTCACATTTCGTAAAATTGCAATCTACTTTCTAGAATATAAATCATCGTAGCAATAGCAGTAACATTTTATGAGTTGTTAGCTTTTTCATTTTCTTTTTATTAGAAATTTTAGTATACCAGCAAAATTACTTATTTCATAGAACAATAATATCAAAGTTTGGATTAGTAACTCCGCAATCCATTCGTGTAATAGTAATAGTCATATTCTATACTCACTAGGAATGCATGCTTATTAAGCGTTTTTATTTTTGCAGGTTTTGTGTTCTGGTTAGACTTATAATTCACATAATGACGATGTGTTTATCTGAGCAGTGATATACTTTATTTCAAGAAGTAGCATAGATAGAACCTTTGTGGCACTAAGAAGTTTCTAACTATGGGATAAATCTTTTACAGTAGCATGAAAGAAGACTAGGAAATATGTAAGATTGTGATGTTTGACATTGTATTAGCACAGTATATAAAGCCCTGTATTCCTGTGGTTCTTGAAATATGCACAGTGTTTTCTTGGTATGTCTTGGGGTGTTCTGCAATCGTGGTATACTTTAGGTGTGCATTGTATTCGCCATATGCCTGGCGATGTATGTAGTATTTCAGGTATGTTTGGAGGTGTGTTTTTATAATGTTGGTGGATAATTAATATATGGTAAAATTGATTTCTGAAATTAATTTATTGAATAATTTTTTATAGACATTCTATAAAATCAAATCACCATTTTTATTGAAATACATGGTAACTAAACATCACTTATTTTTACAAGCACAAATAGAAAAAATGAAAGATACAACAATGAAAAGAAGATCTACTATACTTCTATTAAAAATTATTAATATAAAATATTTTATTGTGTATTTATCCTAGGCTTCCACTATGATATATATAATATATAGACATATAATAAAAGTAAGATCCAGCCACATAATACATTTAACAAAGCTGATGGACAACACCTATGGAATCTCCTACCCTTTCATGAATGTAATATAAAAAAATCCTTGATTTTTTAGCCAAATTTATAATTTTCTTTTAATATCTTTTTTATTATATAATATAATTTATTCAATTATTTCAATTTTCCGTTTATCTATTTATTTTATTTGTTACATTTTTTATCCCTCTGTACTAAACCTAAACTGCACACCCAACCCACAATGCTTCGTGTTTTTGCTTTTAATTCAATTTTTACATGGTATTGATTGCCGTGTCACAAGCTAATCTTTAATTAAATTATTTTGGTCACCATACGGTTTTACTGTTGCTGGAAAACCAGTTTCCAATGGCAGTTTTTATGTTTTCTTCATAGTTTGTTTTTTTGCCGGCGCTTACAGTATCTTCTCTTTTTTTTAATTTTTTTGTTTGTACTCGATTATATTCATACTCTCCAAAAAGTTGACTTGTGTTTAACAGTTTAAGTACAAGATTGCTATGCACAAAAAGTCCTTACTTGAATAAACATAGAGCATTAACTCTTTTTTTGCTCAGTAACAATAGTGGTGATTCCCCAATGTCTGTACGGTTGGAAGCAGCATGTGCTAGGTTGCGTGCTGGTGTTCTCGTTTAACTGTAAAAATTTTTAATAGTAAAGCACTGCTTTGTAAAATGAAGGTGTTGATTGTGCATCTGCTAGCTGTTTTCTTGGATAAAAGTTGCCGATGTAAGAAGGGGTATCAGAGGATTGGTTTTTACCTTCAAAGAATTCCCTAGACTCGAATACTAATTAACTTGTTTTTCAGCGCCCAACCCAAGTCCCCTTATTCAATTCTTTGTGTTTGTCCATTTATATTTATTTTACTCACTAAGGAAAATTACATTTTTAATTAAACGTAAGTAAAGGAGCGTCCTGTTCGTACTAAATCGTCTAGCACTAGCTAGTAGAGTATTCAAATCAAAATGAGCTTTCAGATGTGTGACCTAGCATGACCGAGATATGGCCACAACCAAAATTGTGGGTTTTACCCGAGGGGATTTCCCTAGAATTGTAGAATACTATTTTTTCCTTTATGGATATTTGATTTCTATGAATCTTAGCGCCCAATTAACAGCCTGATTTAAATTAATTATGTACTCTAATTAATTATCTAATTAAAAATTGATTTAAATTAATTATGGGTAATATACCTACCAAAAATGTAATCATTTTTTGGATCACTTGTTGAAACTGTGTACAATGAATTTTTATATGGGAATACACTAGGATAGGATAGGATATTTATGTTTATTCATGTTAATGGAAAAACCAAGGGGGTTAACACACGGGCAATCGTCAGATCACCTCGCGTCCAACGTCGGGTTACGGGAGCTATTGCAGTGTGTTGTATAATCGAGACATTCCTTCAATTTGGTAGAACCCATTAATCCGCTGGGTTCAGGCAATGTCCGTTAAATGCATTGACCAATGACAAAACCGACTAGCTAGCGACTAGTTTGAAATCTGCAACCTTTCGGCTGAAAGGCGCCGCACTAAACCACCAGACTAACCGGTTGGAATGAGCGTTTACCGACTCTTTTTGGTCGCGGACTAATTCAAAAAGCACAACAATAGGATAGGATATTCATCTTTATCCCCGTGAACGGGAAAACCAAGTGGGTTAACACACGGGCAATCGTCGGATCACCACGGGTCCAACGTCGGGTTACCAGAGCTATTGCAGTGTGTTGTATAATCAAGACATTCCTTCAATTTGGTAGAACCCATTAATCCCCTGGTTTCAGGCAATGTCCGTTAAATGCATTGACCAATGAAAAAACCGACTAGCTAGCGACTAGTTTGAAAACTGAAATCTTTCGGCTGAAAGGCGCCGCACTAAACCACCAGACTGACCGGTTGGAATAAGCGTTTCCCGAATCTTTTTGGTCGCAGACTAATTCGAAAAGTCTTTAAAGCACAACAATGAAGGCCACTTCACGCAAAGTATGGTTAGTTGGTCACACAACGTCCATGTAATCACAATTTAAGTGAAGAGGCCACGAAACAAACGTAATGAAACAATACAGAACTTAAACAAAGTCATTTTACTGTAACCCCGACACTTAGTTTCAATTTGCCCCTGAACTTACGCCAGTAGCTTTTTTCGAAATTATGGTCTATGGTTGTCAACACACATCAAATTGTTTGCTCTTAAAGAATTCGTAATTTTTGCCAAAGTTCTTTTTATGCTTAGATTAATAGCATCCCTGCTGCCTTTTCCTTATATATCTTGGTTGCAGATGACTGTGGTAGGCGCAGGTGCATTTGACTGCTGCTCGACGCTTTGCCAAACATTCACCTTGAGCTGTCTTCTCGTTGCAATGGTCGGTAGCTGATACTGATTTTTAATAATGACTACATACATAAACCACACTGCAACTTTTTTTTATTCCGCATTTGTAAGTTAGTTCTCTCTGATGGTTGTTTTTTTTTATAAAATCACGACAATATACACCAAATAAATATAGCTCGGCTATTTTAACTATGTGAAATGGGTTCATCTTGTATAGAAGGAAGGCAAATAACAGAATCCATTAGATTTCTAACAAGCTGTTCAATCCGAAGGGTTCAGACACACAACAGGGAAAGATTAGGAGAGATATCGGGTTAAAATTACCAGGAACAGTTAGGATGTCCTCGATTTTCTCTAAATTGTGAGAAATAAAACCAAACAGAAAATCCTATAGTCATTAAAGCATGCATCAACTACTCAGCTGGAGATTCCTTCCTCTCAGATCCCCAAATGGAAATCAAAAAACAATTCTCAATAGTTCGCAACATCTGAACATACAACGAACCAAGCTTCATGCTCAGAAGGAATCCGTACAACTCATCATCGTAGTTAAGGATTCGTCATAATTTGATGACGTTTTCAAGATGCACACTATAGAAATGATCCCTAAAAGTATGATCTTTATTCTAGATCGAAATTTCTAACAGACCACAACAAACAAATACCATTTCCAATTGTGGCGTCAAATCTAAATTATTCGGTTACTTAAACTTTAATAAACTTCCTCGAAAATAACCGGAATGTTGTTAATCAGGCATTTGTAGAAGCCTGGTAAGGTAAACTTCAAAACGAATGTCTTAGAGGTAGCGCGTTGTTTTCTTATCCGTCAGGTGGCTGGTTCGAAACCTGCCTCTGGTTAAAGTTTTGTGCTTTTTACGCAAGTTATTTTTGTTTTTTTACAGGGCTAAGTTTTGAACCCACGATCGTACCGCTCTTTATGCAAGTAACTAATATGGTGATAAAACTTTAACAATGTCACCGTAGGCGATTGCGTGTGGCTTTACGACCCTGCGATTCCGATCTTCAGGAACATACATTAATATCGTCCCATGTTTCTTGGCTCCGCCCTTGTGCATTTCAATATATGCCGGCGATATTATAAAGTCAATAAGGTAAGTAGTGAATCTAGTTGTTCGGTCGAATAGCATGTTGGGTTAGTGCGTCGTCGTAAGGTAGCAGCTTCGAAACTGGTCGCTATCTGATCAGTTGTGTATTTGACCAAGACACTAAGCGAACATTGTCAAGGCCCAATGGCTTAACCGAAATTGAAGAAACGTCTCAATCATTGCCACTGTAATAGATCCTAACCGGAATGAGAAAGTTTGACGATTACCAATGTAAAAACACTCCTGGGGTTTTCCCATTCACGGGAATAAACGAAAATATACTATCCTGAAACCGATCCTTTAAAAAAAACTGTTTAACCTCTTTTTTATTTTTATCATAAGCACCGTCAAAAAGCTGATCAACTTTGGTTGATTTTCACTTTGAGCCCATTGTGGGTTTAAAACCTGGCCCAATAAAACAATACTCGAGGGATCGACACTGTTTACGTAAATATTCTTTGCTTTCATTATATTAACTTCTACAGATGAATTACCAAAGCAGTATATGTTAAATGCGATGAAGATGTTGCAGATGTTTAACCCAATTAACCCGCTACAGACCAGTTTTTTTCTAAACCACTGTCCTAATGTAAATCCCTTCAAGATATATACTCCAGAAGCGATTATAATTTGTCCTTGCTATAACCACGTATATGATCAAATACAATTGACGCAGAAGCTCCAGACCAACATTTACCTGTTTATTAATAAATCCCCCAAAATGTAACTTGGACAGTTTTGCATAGAAATCGCAATACATATCAATCGAGTTAACCATTCCGCCAGAAAATTTTACTTTTTACCGATTTAAGTTGATAAATTTCGACTGAATGTAAAAAATGTCAACTCGCGTTGTCCCATATACTGTTATAAAACATTAAATGTCCAAATATCGTACTTATGCTTGGCTATTTATTCCGCATAAAATGTACGAAAGCAATAAGTCGCCGGTATATTTTTCTGGATAACACAATTATACAAATCAAAAGTGTTAATAAAGCAATTATCACTGGTTACACTTTATTACAATACAAGTTACACTTTTCATGCAAAACTGCAGCCTATGCAAAAATGCAGCTTATGCCATGTTATTACAGTCGGAGAAAGGTTAATTACCACATGTAAGCAGTATTTGACCTAGTACCATTTTCGATTAGGCCTACATAGATTCTCATTTTACAACTGCTTGTTATTTTATATAATTCGCTTTTCAGATAAACTGACACAACAATATAATATTTATTTTATTTTTCTAAGATTTCGTTTGAGAATTTTTCCGCTACCAGATCTTGGTAATTCATCCACGAATACCACACCACCCCGTAGTTGCTTGTAATCCGCTAATTTGTCTAAAAACAACATTAACGCAAATGGTGAACTAAGGTTAAATTAGTGTTCAGTCGTATATGTTACAGGTAATTAAGTTTGTCCAGCCGGTCGGTTAAATCGTTAGTTTCGCTTCGGACCGAGAGCCTAAGGGTAATAGGTTCGAATCCTACCTCATGAACTTTGTTAGTTTTTAAAAAAAACGTGATTGAATTCCGCGATTATGTGGTTTGAACAAAACTAGAGCAACATCTCTATCGTATTTAACACATAACCATAACTTCAACAAGACAAGTGTAGGTTAGAGATAATTATACTGGAATCAATAATCAGAAAAGAAAATGTAATTAATGATCAGAAATTTATTAACCTCGGGTAAGTTCGTATACATCATCTAGCGTTAAACTCGGATCCTTTTTCACAATGAACGCTTTTGGGACTTCGCAAAGATAACCTACATAATTCGGGACACCTAAACCTAAGGAATGATCGGTCTGAAGTAAGGTTGAGTAACTTCTCTAGTCGGCGGGCCAGATATTATGGTTGGCCATCGATGTCATAATTCAGTAAAATCAGCGCGCTGCTAATTTAAGTGCGCGTACTTAATTTAGCAGCGCGCTGGTAACCTTTCACCTGGCCAAGAGTGTCACAATTCGTCTCTTTACGCCATCATGCGGCAAAATTGTCAACGCGTTCACAAATTAAGTACGCGTTCATAAATTACCAGCGCGCACTTAACTTGCTGACAAAAACATCGACCGTCGTTGGCCATCAGTGTCACAATTCAATAAAATCAGCGCGCTGTTAACTTAGATGCGCGCACTCAATTTACCAGCGCGCTGGTAACCTTTCACCTGGCCAAGAGTGTCATAATTCATCTCTTCACGCCATCATGCGGCAAAATTGTCAACGCGTTCACAAATTGAGTACGCGCTCACAAATTACCAGCGCGCTGGTAACCTTTCAACTTGCCACCAGTGTCATAATACTCTAGCTCCCTCCATCGCCAAACTGCTTTATATACTGGGCGGGCTAAGTGGTTTCAGAACATAGGCTGAAATTCTAACCAAGTTTGCCACATTGGAGTAGATAGCTGGTAGCTTGGTAGAGGGGAAAGTTCCAATGTAATCACGTTTTTCTGTATATTGCAGTTGTATATGATTGAGCTGTGGGATATTAGTCGTTAGTGGTTAGATTAACTGAATTAGGATGTATAGGGGCCTATCCCAGTTATTTTGAGGCACATTTATGATGATACCAATATAGTAGATTAAAAAATCTTGTGAGTGCACTTCCATGCTTTCCAGACTGCATTGTGTAGAACCCATATCAACCAGCTTCCGGTTTCTTATTTTCTGGTATGCTCACCGTCTTCGTTTTGTCTTACAATTAATTTGGTCTATTCAGCCCACTCATGCGCTATAGCCTACATGTTTCCTGTGGTACCTACTGGTTATGGTTAAAATGAGGAGGAAACTAAAAGGAGTGAAACTGCACACTTAAATCAAGATTATGACATTAGAGACTTAGAGTTAGTTTTAAACATGGGGTTGGAATTAGGGTTTGTTATGGAATTGAGATTAGTGTTTAGGGAGGGGTTTAACTTAGTTTTCTTAACTTTAATATGTAGTTCCCCTACTTCCCGCACTCCCTTATTTTAGTGTTGCCCTTAAAATGGCATTTACTCAACACACATGAGCATGATACTATTTGGCAAACTAGGCTCTAATAGAGACAAGCTGTCTGTGCTTGACCAACCTGTTAGACTTATAAATGGACATTTCTGAGTTTATATGTCGTGTCAGACTCTGAATAAACGCATGCATCCGCTTGCTAGAATCGTGTGATACAGAGCATATAAGCACCAAAATATTCGTTCTAAACAGGTAGGCATATAGGCGATTTTATTCTTTAAACTATAAAAATCAATATCTATGTGTATACCAATGATTTGCTTTAAACAAATGGCAACCATTAATTTTTAAAGGTCTTTTTGAACATAACTTTTAGTGCCTTAAGAGCATTAAAGCTAGTAAAGAATTGAATTATAGCCATCGGTAACTGAAGAATGTATTGGTAAAATTGAATTTTGTACAGTATAAACACAAATAGTTTAGTTGTTTATTGCTTTGTGCTGCTTTTCTCCTGCTTTGTGCTATATAACTGTTCTGGTTGAGGATAAGTTACCATCAAAATTTAAGTTTAGCCTGAGCTGTTTTTGCAGTTTGCAGTCCGTCCAAAGTGCTATAATCCGAAAATCTATGATTTCGTCAGACCTGAAAACCAGTTTATTAAGAAAGATCTCAGAAGTAATAGAATTGGCAAATGCAAGCACTAATTCCAATTCCACCGCTATAGGTAAGTGGTACACATACATATATACTGGAATATAATATGTTCGGTTAGCTCAAGTAACTCGGCCCATGGTCTGCAGGCAGCCGAAAGGATTGAAACCAGGTGCTGGCTAGTCACTTGAGTTTGTGACCTTAAGCACTTGGCGGCTGTCACCTGAACCTAGTGGATTAATGAGTTAAACTAAAACAGTAAAAAAATCTTAATCATTTTATATGCATCAAACTGCAATAACTCATAACCTTTAGCTCTGTAACCTGCCGGTGGTACAAGGTAATCTGACAATTGCTGGGATATCGCCTCCTGGGTTTTTATAGAAATGCAACTTAAATATCCTTTGTAGTATTTATGCTACAGTACTGTACATAGTTGCATTTAATATCACATAGAAGGTTTGGCCAGTTAAAAGTTTGTATTTGGTACGCTGGAACCTATACTTATTAGCTTAAGAATTATAAATGAGCTCCGTTATGATTTGTAATGCACATTTTGTTGTTTGATTTAAAGGATGTACCTATGGGATAAGGATAAGATACAGTACTCATGTTTATCCCCAGCAATGGCCGATGTGGCAAGTGTTGGTGTCATTATGACACATCGCACAAGTATTAATTAGAATACCTACTGTTCGCAGTCCAGTTACTGGAGCTGTGTTTAATTTGATTGAGACATTGCAACAGTTTTTAGTTAAACCAATGTTCAGTCTACTTCTGCTTAGTGCCTTACTCTAGGACATATCTGGGGGTGCCAAGAATGCCAATTGCACAAGACAATTTTAAATGGCACCCCTTGACTTGCACTTGCACCCCTAATAATCATAGGCATTGATTCCTGTGTGACAGGGGGGACATGAGGTAACATGTCCCCCCTATATAAAAATATAATATACTTGCTACCCCACATTTTTACACATTATGAAGCATTGCTTAGCATGTAAGTATGACATGCTTACTTTAACATAATGGCATGTACTTTAGGGCCTACCCCAACAAACAAAATGACAAGCTAATCAATGCAGTCAAAGTCCTGAAAATTTAAATTTTGGTTTGTATCTATGGCCAAAAATGTTTTATGTTACATTCTCTACAGGGTATAAGGCAGAAAGGCAGTTGCTGGGGCTCGTGGGACCACCAAAATACAACATTACTAGGGAACAGCTAGTTTTTTTAATGGAGTTTGCTGGTTTTTCGGGCACAGAAGTTGCCAATATATTTAATGTTTCACTGTCAACAATTCGAAGAAGATTAAGGTAAGTTACAGAGTAAAGGATGTATAAAGTTTCATTCATCGCATAAATCCATGGGGTTCAGGCAACGTTTATTAAGCGTTTTGCCCAAAAACACAACCAACTAGCCAAGAGTTGGTTTTCAATCAACAACTTTTTGCTGATTGGGAGCCCTGCTTTAACCGACTTAGATAACCCTAAACCGGTTATAGGCTTTTTATATTTTATCGCCGTGAATCGGAAAACGTGGTAGAGTTATCACACAGTCAATCGTGGACTAAAATTCCTTAGCTCTTCTTACAGTGTGTTACCGGTATATTTTAAATCGGGTAAATACAAGAATAATGAAACTGCATCTGGAAACTGCATCTTAAAAAAAATTAAAAGACAAAAGGCATTATTAGAGCATGGTCACTAATAAACATTATAAAAATCCAAATATGTTTAAGCCAAAAGCAAAACAATTTTGGGAAAATACCCCCCCCCCCCAGTTTCCAGTTTAGCAAAGTCAGTGCCTATGTGTAGCACATAATTTGTTTGTTAAATTTACTATAAAATTTGTGTAGCATTTTTAAAATGTTTTATATGGTAATTTATATAGTGGTAATGAATATACTTTTATTATTTACTGTTATAACATTTTCAGACTGAAAATTTCTCTGATACAGCTGAGCCTGCAGCTATAGTTCCAGTGGTATGTATTTGTCTAGATCAGGTTCATTTCTCTAAAGCAGTGGTTCTTAAACTGGGGGGCGCGTGAAAGCTTCTCAAGGGGGGGCGCGAGGATTACAGTGACATATTCATGTGAAAGTGGATTTTCAGCACTTGTGAGTATAAAGACAAAATTTCGTAACACACTGGAATGCGAAGCAGATCTTCGATGTTCGTTGTCTTCAACAAAGCCTCAAATTAAACGACTAGTTTCCCAAAAACAGTTGCATCCTTTACACTAATCTGGGTAATGGCAAATAATTGATTGTTCGATTTTTCGTAAATTTGATTTTTGAGTAGGTGAGGCGTGAGCATGAATCACAAATCTCAAGGGGGCGGGACTGAAAAAGTTTAAGAACCACTGGTCTACATTTTAATCTTTATAAAATGTGTTATATGGTTCTTAAAATGGAAACGGGTAGCAGGAATTTATGGCAAAACAACAGTTATTATTGCATGTCATGGAAAAATAAAATAAAAACAATTTAAGAAAATATACGGACGGGGCCTTAAAACCCAACCAAAGTCACGATAAAAATTAACATAACATTTTTAGACGGACAATTTCTCTAGTACAGAGTCAAAATTACCATCGATTACAATGGTAATTATTAAATTATTGCTTTCTATTAATTTTTGTTATTTTTTACCAAGACAGGTATTGAAACCTAAGTGTCTTGCCCAAGGACAAAAACGACTAGCCAGCAGCCAGTTTTGTTATAATAACCAATAACCATTCTATTAACCGGTAGGAGAAAGATCTAGTTCAGTGGTTCTAAAGCATTTCCAAATTGTTTGCAAAGCTGCCCCCTTGCTATTTTTTAAATGATTCCCACCCACCATATATATCTCAATTCAAAACTTACAAAAATGGACTAAATCTTGTATTCAAGCGATATAGCATCAATTAGAAAAACTAATAGCCTTTATTTCGCTGTCTCCAAAATTTGCTTCACATACACCTGCTAATCTAGTCTTAAGAAAAAGCATTAATTTTTAATTTGAACGCTGACTGGCATGGTTTGTAACCTGTATTTGGACAATTTTCATTTTGTTAACCAGGCGATCCTATCAGTTTGTGCTAGGTTATACCTGTTAAAAAGCTGTGTTGGTTAATCCCTCTAAACAGTTAATTGTTTTTTAGCGTGCTAGACCACAAAGGTCTGCAGCCACTCAATCACAAATACTTTGGCGGAGAGCTCTATGTACTGAAGCTGGTGGCTGTGCAAGTCCAGTAATTGCTGTATCCCCTTTCACAAATGAACACAACATGGAAGCTGAGGCTGGAGTTGATGGTGATGATGACAACCAAGATTTACAAAGCATAATGTATGTAGGCACAGTGGTTTATGGTTGGCCATCGGTGTCATAATTAAGTAAAATAAGCGCGCTGCTAATTTAAGTGCACCTGTTAACCTTTCACATGGCCTAATAATGGCATTTCAGATTGCTACTGTATCGAATTGTATAGTGGCATTTTTTATTCTCCGGTCTCACATTAAACACAAACTTTTATACTTTGCGCCGTAGCGGTAATAGCGCCCGCACATCTAAAATATATAACAGATTTGTATTACAAAAATTAAAATTATTTTTTATTGTGATTTGAATGCTAGTGAAAAAACGAGAATTGTTTAGAAATTAAATTAGTATTTTCTTTAAAACTTGTACGAAAGAAAAAAAAATCTTAATGACAACTCCGATGGGATATATAAAACGTTCATGTTTTATTCCTGATGTGAAAACGCAAGGCTCGCTCATTACATGCTTTAATTTTTCTCGGGGCCACTGTCGCGTTACTGTAGCTATTGCAGTTTGCTGACCTATACGAATACAACTGAGCTGTTGATATATCTTTATTTGGTAAAATAAAAAATGCAGTTGCCTAATTAGGAAGGTGTCAACTGACGAAGCGTATGTATAACCCTAAGGTTGTTAATTGCACTAAAATATGTTTTTTAGTTTTAATTTTTCTTGTTTTTTTTAAATACAGCATACACATTCGACGATCTGATATTGTGAGTGACATGCTGTCCGAGTTTGGAAGACCAGGGATATTCAAAAAACAAGTGGTTTTTGTTCTAATCAACCATTCGTCTAAAGAGGAAAAAGGCTTTTTTTACTTATTTCTTGCAATTCTTTCCTGTTCCTTACTCCTATCCTATTCTTTACTCATTGACGTTCACTGCATTGAAGTTGGAGATATAACACTATACATCTGATCGCAGAGTGACGAATCTGTCATATAAGTTTAGATTATGAATCGAACTAATTGTCGAGAAAATAAATTGACTCTCCTAAATATATGCTTGTTGAACACCAAGATGTGGTCCTCTGGCACCTCGCAATGCTAGCCGCTTGTGCGCAAGAGGCCGACTTACCTTGTTATCTGAAGATCGTATTCAAGATATTGCTACAGGATAATTTGGTGTCCTTGTTTAAATCTCGGTAAAATTCTAGTACTCCGTTTCTTAAATTGAACACGTTAGGATAGTATAGACTGCTTGTCCCCGTAAGTGGAAAACTTTGTTGAGTTATCACAGGCGATGTCCGCTCAGTGCCTTGCACAAGGAGGTTAGCTTGGTGGGTTAATGCGTTGCCTTTCAGTCAAATGGGTATTGGATCGAAACAGGTCGCTCGGTAGTCGGCCGTTTCCTTGTGTAAGGCACAGTAGTTGCGGACATCGCATAACTCAGTGAAAATAAAGGGTTAAATAAAAACAGCAGCAACGTCTGCATGTATAAGCCATCCCAATAGCTCTGGTACCACGACGGTGGGCGCGAGGTAATCTGTCGATTGTCGGTGTGATAACTCTCCAGAGTTTTCCCATTCACGGAGATAAAAATGAATATCCCATCCTATGTGGGTACGTAGTCCCGCCCGATGGTCTAGCGGTTAAGTGCGTCGCCTTTCAATCGAAAGGTTGCAGGTGCGAAACTGGTCGCTAGCTAGTCGGTTGTGTCTTTGGGCAAGGCACTTTACGGACATTGCCTGAACCCAGCGAATTAATGGGTTCCGCCAAATTAAAGGAACGTGTCTATCATATACAACACACTGCAATAGCTCCGGTAACCCGACGATGGGCGCGAGGTGATCTGACGATTGCCCGTGTGATAACCCCCTTGGTTTTCCCATTCACGGGGATAAACATGAATATCCTATCCTATCCTACGTCATCAGTTGTTGGATCATATAACATCAAACATGAATAGCCTTAGGTATGCGTGGCGATTTCGTTGTGGTTTGTTTATAGCCTACTTGGTTAGTTCAAACACATAGATTTGTGGGAATCCCACACGTATTTATAATTGTCTCGCTGTGTATTTTTAATTATGGGTCCCATTTGGGAAAATGCGACACATATTGTTTTTGTCTGAAAATTTGTGGTGAAATCTTCGTAAATCTAACACGATTGTTCTTTTTTTAACTACACATTTATGCTTTCAAAAACAAAAACTACATATATACTCAGTGTATAAAATACAAAATGTGGTTAGGGACCCTCTAGTATGAATACACCATGTGTTTTAGAAATAGTGGTGGTTAAACAAGTGATTGACACTCTCTAGTTTTTAATTCGTTATGTCATGTGTCTATATTTTGTGCATGGGAAACAGCGAATAGTTTTCTTTTTTTTAGTTTAGTCGATGAATTGTTTCCTGCGAGGTATGTTTAACGCGTGTCAATCATTGTGTACAAATATGTATTTCCTGTTATAATTGTAACATTTTAATTATAACAATTTCATCCAGAGAGTATTCGGCGGAGTCCCGCTTGGCTAAGCCGCTTTCTCAACTTTACCCCTACGTAAGCTATTCCCTGTGTAGGCCTACAGTGCTTTTACTGGCTGCACGCTGCGTATTTGCCCAATAGAATACTTAGCCCCTGTTTATCCCTTCTCTTACCCTTGTTAAAACCCATTAAAGTTAGAGCGTTGCTACAGATTCTTATGTTCCGAGATTTAGGCTGTCTACCTTGGCTATATGTCTACCTATCCCCAAGGGTTAAGTAAACAACTTCCAGACTTCGAGTGTTATAGTTATACATTTAATTGTCAAAGACGTACAGATAACACACGATTAATTTAATATAGTTCGATCACGTACAGGTCGCGTTTACGAATATTCAATTAGAAATCAGATTCCGTTAGTGTCAGCAAAACACGTGCTGGTAAGATGTCATTTAATCACACCTGACCAAAGTCAGCTTGTATCATGCCACTCTTCCGAAGATCCCGTGTAACAACAACTTCCGGATCAGTGTGATCCGGATCAACGACCTATATTATTACTTTAAAAGCAACTGATGACGTACCCACACAGGATGGGATATTCATTTTTTATCGTCGTGAATGGGAAAACGCGTGAGGCGTGAGAGTTATCACACAGGCAATCGTCAGATTACCTCGCGAATACGCAAGTGGGCGTTATCACTCGGGCAATCGCCAAATTACCTCGCACCCCCGTCGAAGTACCTAAGCTATTGCAGTGTGTTGTATAAACTTAAATCGTTCCTTCGATTTTAATAGAACCCATTAATCCACTGGGTCCAGGCGATGCCCGCTAAGTGCCTTACCCATGAACACAACCGACTAGCGTGCGACCAATTTCGATTCTATAACCTTTCAGCTGAAATACGACGCACTAACCCACCAAGCTATTCGGACTGGAATACCATGTTAAATCTTTCCTAAGAGTTTTAAACCTTTTGGGCATCTCCTTTCGATCTAAACGCGCGTCACAAACTATGCCGGTCAGCCATTTTAGTTTTAGAGGATTATGGGGAATTTCCTTTAAAAAAATTAAAAAAATAATTTAAAAACGAACAAAACCATATTGTGTTTCCCTTTATTCCAAAAGGGACCCATAACTACGAAACCTGAACGATAGAGTTTTAGCTGTTGTGATAGATCATCTTTGTTTCTTATGTAAGTATTTTAATCAGGGAGTCAAATCGGTTATTTTTACGGATTTAGTTTTGGTTCGGGTTTTTGCGGT